>JANRMJ010000079.1:52469131-52482577 GCA_025584955.1 Alethe diademata
CTTTTTTGTGGGCTATGAGGGGACTGGACTACACTGAAATTCCTTTAAATTGTGGTGGGGGAGGGGTTTGAAGGGCTGGAGGAAAAAGATTCTTTGTCTCAAGGGAATGGGGCTCTCTGTTTTGGAGACTGGAAAAATGGACAGAGACATTTGATGGAAAAAGAGATGAAAAGAATTTTTGTCTTTAAACAGCTTGCCCTTAAAAGTAATACCCCATGTGTGTAACATAACCCATAGCACAGCCCTGGAAAGACTGTGAAGATGGGAGGAAGTTCATGATTTGCAGATTTTCCCCAGCCAGATGCAAATTATGAAAGTGAAGACACCCCCTATGCCCAAGCCAAAAAAGGAACTTTTCTCTCGAAGGTGAACTGAAATTATTATTTAAGTGGATGACTGACTGTAAGTGTTCTCTGTATGTTGTGGTTAAGAAATACAGAAGATGAGGGGCAGGGGGAGGGAATGATCTGGAAATTTTATTCTGAATTTCTTATTTTTTCTGTGTTATTAATAAATT
Organism: Alethe diademata; assembly: GCA_025584955.1. Taxonomy (NCBI): domain Eukaryota; kingdom Metazoa; phylum Chordata; class Aves; order Passeriformes; family Muscicapidae; genus Alethe; species Alethe diademata. The sequence goes on from JANRMJ010000079.1 coordinate 52,469,649, forward strand.
TCTTCTGTATACCTTTTTAAGTTTTAAGCTTGCCTGGTCTTTGCTCCTAAATCCTCTCTCTAAAAGAAATTGAATATATTAGAATTGGCAAATCCAAATCAAACCAAGACACCAAGCCCTTGTCAACAATAGTTTGGAAAGATCGTGCTCAAGCAACAGTGGGTGATTTTCCACATCCAAGAATACAAAGATAGTATTCTGTCCCCACCACTGCAGCTGTGGAAAAGCTATCAAATAAACTGGTAGATAAACTGAGGGGCTTCAGGGTAAACTCAAGGCTTTCAGCATTTCCGAGGGAATATGCCCTACACCTCACCTGTAGGAGCCCCTATTTTTACGATTGACAGCAGACGTGCTCTTGCTTAAGAAAGGATATAGAAGGTACACACCACAGGGTACCTTATGGTTTTACCAGCAGGACCACAGAGAGGATATGAGAGAGTGGGATGAACAATCCACCTTGATCCTGGATGCACAGGTGCAGGAAGTGCAGAGAAAAACAATCACAGTGCAATTTTTTCCCAGGGAGGTTGCTGCTCCAGTCTCCAGCAGACAGTTTTCCAGGCAGAATGGAAGGTCTTGGCATACTACTGACCCTATGGAGAGAAGTTCTAGCCCATTTCTATAAGATGTTAGTGGGGAACCTTGAGATCAATATTGGAGGGGCCCTGCCTCTAGCCAGGTGGAGGTGAGTTTACTGCACTGTGTGGATTCAATGGCCTGGCACAGCAGCCCCAAAGGATTACAAGGCTTTGGTAGACACTGGTGCACAGTGTACCCTGATGCAATCAAGCTATATAGGGACAGAATCCATCTGTACTTCTGGAGTGACAGCAGAGTCCAAACAGCTGACTCTATTGGAGGCTAAGATTAGTCCAACTGGGAATTAGAGGCAAAAGCACCCTAATGTATCTGGATCGGAGGCTCCATACAACCTTGGCGTAGACTGTGCCAGGAGATGCTATTTCAGAGATCCAAGAGGGTATTGGTGGGCCTTTGGTATGACTTCCCTGGAGACAAAGGAAATTAAACAGTGACCTTGCCTGGTCTCTCAGAGGACTCTTCTGCTGTGGGATTGCTGAAGGCTGAAGAGCAGCAGGTGCCAGTCACTGCCACCATGGGAGGTGATAAGGCTCCAACCAAGACTCTGTAACTCCTGCCCATAGGGAGCTTTGCTGACTGGAGACCCAGGGGGTGATCAGCAGGACCTGCTTACCCCTTAACAGCCCCGTATGGCAAGTGGGAAAGTCTCATGGGGATGGAGACTAAGAGTAGATTATCATGGTCTGAATGAATTCTGCCTCTGAGTGCTGCCACACCCGGCGTTCTGGGCCATCAATATCAACACAAGTCAAAGGCAGCCAAATGGTGCCTCCACTGACATTGCTGATGTGTTTTTCTCAATTCCTCTGGCAGCAGAGGGCAGGCCAAACTTTGTTTTCACTCGGAGGAATGTCCAGTAGAGCTGGTACAAATTGTGCTGGGGTGGAAATGCAGCCTCACCATCTGCCACGGAGTGATTCAGGCTGCACTGGAGCAGGGTGAAGCTCCAGAACACCTGGAATATATTGATGAAATCTTTGTTTGGGGAAATATTGCAAGAGAAGTTTTTGGGAAAGGAAAGAAAATAACCCAAATCCTTCTAAACCTCATTTTTTCCATAAAACAGGGCAAGGTAAAGGGACCTGCATAGGACATGCAAATTTTAGGAATAAAATGGCAAGACAGACATCATCAGATCCCAATGGACATTAGTAATAACATGACAGTGATGTGCCCACCAGCTAACTAGAAATAAACACTAGCTTTTTTAGGTGATGTGGGATTTTGGAGAATAAACATTTCAAATTAGTCTGATTGTAAGCTCCCTCTAGCAAGTGACACAGAAGAAGAATGATTTTGAATGGGACCCTTAGCAGCAACAAGCCTTTGAATAAATCAAACAGGAGATAGCTCATAGGGTATCCCTTGGGCTAGTCTGAATAGGTAAAGATGTAAAACATGTGCCTTATACTGCAGCTGAAGAGAATGGCTCTTCCTGGAGCCTCTGACAGAAAGCACCAGGTGAGGCTCGAGGTTGAATTCCAGGTTTTTTAAATTGGGCAACAGAGGATCTGAGGCCTATTGTATTCCAACTAAAAAGGAGGTACAAGGGAGCTTTCGGTGTCCAAGCCATTTTGGAGGTGATTGGTACTGAAGCACAATTCCTCCTGGTACGCTGGTTGTCTGTGATGGGCTGGATGTTCAAAGGGATGATTTCCTCTACACATTATGCAACCAGTGCTACATGGAGTAAGTGAGTTGCACTGGATGCACAACGAGCTTGGATAGGAAACCTCATCATCCAGGAATCTTAGGAGTGATCATAGACTGACCAGAAGGCAAAGATTTTGGAATGGCACCAGAAGGAGAGGTAATATGTGCTCGAGAGGCCCCACTGTGTAATAAATTACCAGAAAGGAAAGAGCAATATGCCTTTTTTATTTGGGCCCTTGCTGTCTTGTGGGAAAGCACCAGAGATGGAAAGCAGCTTGAGTCCCCCGCAACAAATCACAGAAACTGCTGAAGGAGAAGGTGAATTGAGTCAGTTTGCAGAGTTGAAAGCCATCCAGTTGGCCTTAGACATTGCTGAATGAGAGAAATGGCTGATGCTTTTTACTGATTCACAGATGGTGGCAAACACTCTTTGGGGGTGGTTGGAGAAACAGAAGCAGAACAATTGGCAGTGTAGGGATAAACCCATCTGGGCTGCTGCCTTGTGGCAAGACATTGCTGCCTGGATGGAGAGCCTGGTTGTGAAGGTATGTCATGTACCCAAGCGTTGGGCCACTGAGGAACATCAGAACAACCAGCAGGCGGATCAGGCTTCCAGGACTCAGGAGCCTCTGGTGGACCTGGACTGGCAACTCAAGGGTAAATTATTTCCAGCTTGGTGGGCCCATGACACCTTGGACACCAAGGAGGAGATGCAACATAGAGATGAGCTTGGGATTGAGAGGTGGACTTAACCAAGAACACCATGTCTCAGGTTATCCAAGAATATGAAACATGAGCTGCCATAAAGCAGGCCAAGTGGGTAAAGCCTCTTTGGCATGGAGGATGGTGGCTGAAATATAAGCATGAGGAAGGCTTGGCAGATTGATCATATCACATCTCCCCAGTTTGATATCACTTATCAAATCTGTCATGGCAAGTGCCATGTCTTACTGTGATGGAAGAGCCACCACACAACTGGGGTGCCCTATGCCTCACACCACTGCCTGGAACACCACACTGGGCCTGGAAAAGCAAGTCCTGTGGCAAGTCCTGTGGCACACCAGAAAGATCTGAATAAGACAGTGGAACTCCCTTCCTGAACATCCTCATAGCCATTTGGGCCAAAGAACACGGCACTGAGTGGATGCATCATTCCCTGCCACGCACCAGCCTCTGGAAAGAATGAATTATGTAATGGATTGCTAAAGACTACACTGAGAGCAATGGGTTGTGGGACATTCAAATGTTGGGATACATATTTAGCAAAGGTCACCTGGTTAGACACCAGAGGATCTGCCAGCCAGGCTGGCCCTGCCCAAAGTTTTTATGTAGGGTAGAAGGGGATATACTTCCTGTAGTGCGTATTAAAAACATGCTGGGGGAAAGAGTCACGGTTATTCCCATCCCAGGCAAAGGCAAACACATCTGTGGGATTGCTTTTGCTCAAGGACTCAGGTGCACTTGGTGGATCATGTTGGAGGATGGGGCAGTCCTGCGTGTGCCTCAAGGCGAATTGATTTTAGGTGAAAATAGCCAATGAATTAATATGTATGATGTTTGTCACTATGCAACACCCTATTACCACTTCTATACATAGAAATGGTAATAATAGCTGCATGGGTATCACCTCACAGCATCGGTCTGAATCACAACTGCTCTTGGGATCTCATCCTGACTTCTGATCATTGCACTCACAAAGTATGAACTTTGATAAAACCAAACAAGTGCAGCAGTACTGGGGTCAGAACTGGGTCAAACGAGCAGCATACAACAATCCAACACCTTGTACCATCTTTTCAGCTTGAAAGACTCTTGCCAAGGATGAAGGCCAAAGTAATGGACTAAATGAATACAACAAACATTTTTTTAAAATTGTGTGTATATTCTATGAACACTTAACAGAGTGTTCCATTGACTAAGAGAATGATGTTTGTGTATCTATCAAAACAGATAAATAGGGATGGTGATGGGATATTGGGGAGTGTCAAACTTGACATGACACAGATGGTATGGAATAAGTGGTGGGTATTGTCCTGGTTACAGTTAGGGTAATTTCTTCTCAGTAGCTGTTACAGTGCTGTGTTTTGGATTCAGAATGAGAATGGTGTTGATAACACACTGATGTTTTGGTTTTTGCTAAATTGCGCTTATTCGAAGTCAAGGACTTTTCTTCTGCTCCTTGTCTCATGCTCTGCCAGTGAGAAGATACATAAAAACCCCAAACTGGGAGGGGGCATAGCTGGGACAAGTGGTTGAACTTTGGCTGAACTGGTCAAAGGGATATTCCACACCAGAGAACATCATGCCTGGTATATAAACTGGGGTTACTCAGAAGGCTGGTGGATCTCGGTACTGGAAGAGGAGTCTGGCATCAGTCAGTGGCTGGTGAGCAACTGCATCATACATCACTTGTTTGTTTTCTTTTTATTTCCCATTATTGTATTTTACTTTATTTTCAATTATTAAACTGTTCTTATCTCAACATAGAAGTTTTACTTGAACTCTTGTCCCCATTCTACCAGGGTGGGTGGAAAAAGAGAGGAGAGTATAACAAACATCTCCAGCTGAGCATAAAACTACAACACGTTTTTGAATATGTTATTTTAAACAGAAAACTGACACATGTCAAAAATGTGCAAAAGGTCAGGAGGAGCAAGTTCAAAACCACTCCCAGAATCAATCTCCACAGAAGGCAGCTAACAAGGCACTGTTTTCAGCAGTTTCCTTCCAAGGAACTCACTTTTAAAGACTATGCTCCCATCTTTCCTTCCCCAGTAAAATTACTGAAGAGGAATAAGGTAGCAGAATCTGTGTTACCAGCAAATCACAGAAACTCTCTGACCTGGGCTGTTACAGAGCAAACCACGGATTGCTGTTACGCATTATTTATTCTAAGTACTCAGAGGTCTGATCAGAAGAGAAAAATGTTATGAATACTTAAGATTTAGAACTTAAGACTAATTAAGTCTGCATATATAAACTTTTATTTACATAAGGCATCAAAATTGCCCTTTTTAACAAAAGGGTCATTTTCCCCTTTAACCAATACTTTGGTGAAAGAAATGTCACTTTTAATAGAGTAATATTCACTGGTATACTTGTTCTAACAAGCAGGTATAATCCAATTACAAGATGAAAAACCACAAAGTATCTAAGTATACTGTTTCATGAATTATTCTGTAAAACAAAGAATTAAGGCTTGTTTGCATCACAATGATGATCAATCATGCATCATTTATTCCCACAAAGAATAAAATCAAATTCCAAGTGAAGCAGGAATAGCAGTAGTCTTGTATAATCCCCATATTGTTTACATGAAAAGAAAAATCTATTTGGCATCTTAGATTGAAAAGTAGGGGAAAAGAGAAGACAACAGAAAATGGTCCTTGCTTCAGAATCCTTTATAAGCATTTTCAGTTTCCACTTTTAGGAACCCTTCAGTTTAAAGAAGAAAACTGGGACTTGTCAAGGTTTGAACTAAAAACATTCTCAGAAAGACCAGAGTTATGGTTCCATTGATGATGAGTATTAAGTATTTAGCAAAAAATACATTGTTTGGAATAATGAATTCCACACTGATATCCCCAAATAAATGGCATATATACATTAGGCTGAGCCTGCTTAATAGGTCTGATTTATAAAAACGGTAAACCTGTATTATGCTTCGGCCTGATGTAATAGTTCCTGAGTTTTAGATCACTGCTAAGCCACAGCAGACAAAACTCTTGAATGATGTAATGAAAAGTTTTGCAAATCACTTTCAGCAATAGCACACATTTTGTTCTGCAACTTTCAATCATCAATAAAGGTCAGTCTTCCAGGTCCTTCATTTTTCATCCACCGCCGGTATCTCTTCCATCTGGGATCCATGGCCATCTTCTTCTTTAACTCCTCCTCTTGTTCTCGTTTATACACCTGGTAAGACAGACAAAAGTTTTTAATAAGAATGAAGAAACAGCTTCACTGAGCCTCATTGGGGGTGTAAGTGTTTATACTTCAATCATCTGCCAGCTTATTGCTCTTACAGAAGACTGGATTGCAGAGCAGAAGCACACCCACCAACAGAAAGTGTTGGAGCACTTGCAGCCCATGACACTTTGTACTTTTGCTAAGAGCAGAACTACCTTCCTGTAAGCTCCAAAACATTTCTCTGCTAGAGCAGATGCTCAACGAATTCAATAAAAGACAATGCACACTATGCAATGGCTAATGTTCGAAAAAGCTAGTCTTGTGAGTCCCTTTCAGCACACGTACTGTTCAATGCAGCTGTCCCGCTCCTCCTCTTAGCTGTTCACCCTTTTCAAAGTCATCATCTAACAGAAACCACTATGGAACTTTTTGCTCCTAAGTCAGGATCTCAACAAAGTTGAGAATAGCTCAAATATCTCTGCATCCAGTATTTACAGTACTAAAAGATAAGCAATTATATTCTGACAAGAAATGGTGTCACTGCAATGGAATCTACTTTTATCACCAAAGTCAATAATCTTTATTAAAAAAAGGTCAAAAAAATGCAACAGCATCTGCATTTTTATTCTGGAAGGCAGTTTATGTAGATGCAGTCAGCATAAATCTCTATACCATCAATGATTTTATCATCTCAGTGTCATGTGACTTAGTCTGACTCAAATGCCAATTAGAGTTCTGCTATGCATGAACAAGATTTAAAAAATATTGTATTATAGATAGCTACAAGAATACACAAACTCAATGCTCAGTGATCATAAAGGTTTTAAGAACCATTAAGAAACAGTAAAAATATTGTGGAGCTCTGTGATGCACTTCTGTATTGAATTCCTGTATTTTCCCATCCTAAAATAATACTGGAAAACTGAACAATATGTAGATAGACATCTCCAGTGCTGAAGGAACAGACAAGCTTTTGGGGAGAAACACTACAGCATTATTTTTCAGCCTAAAAAATATATGACTACGTTTCAAGTAAGGATATGGCAGTGGTGAACAAAAGCACAGCTAGCACAAGAACAGAATAAAGCATGATTATTTCTCCATTTTCAGTAATACTGGAATGAGCAGGAGTCCAGTTGGATTCAAGAAAATCCTCTTCTACCACCTTCTACGAGTATTGAAGAACTAATGACCAGATGGCACAGCAGACACTGAAAACTTTAATGCATTGAAGTGACTAGGTAAAAACTCATTAAAGCAATTACTAAAAGACACCATTTCCTTTTCAGAAAGTCACAAAGCTGAAAACATGTTAGATAAATATTACTGTTCAGGTGCAGCTGTCACGTAATTTGTCAGGGAAAATGAACTCCAGGCCACCATACAAAACGAGCGTGAGCTAAAAAGACTCCACTTGTGACAAATACAGCTGTTTCACACTCAGGGACCAAAACATCTGGTAAAAACTGCATGGGTGAGGATCAGGGCATTTTTTTCTCTACGACAGGATACCCATCCAATCTTTTTCCACATTAATAGCTGCTTTAACTAGCAGCATTACTCAGTCTTTGGATCTCCAGATTGTTTTCTAGTAAGCCCATCCTAACTGAACATGTACACATACCTGGCAGCTAATCCTTTCCTTACATTAACACCTATTTTACTATTTTCCTCTTCAAGTTTGTAGAGCAATCCACCCCTGTCTGCTTTTGAAGAAACATTCTCTCACCTTTGGTGTCCTGCCATCAACACATCTCTTTTCCTAACATATGTAGAACAGCAGCACCACCTCTTTTTCCCCTTAAGCAGGCTAAATTCATATTCTCATGTTTTTCTTTAGAAATCGCAAATCCAAATGACCCACAGATACACTTCTGTGGAACACCAGAAGGGTTTTGTCAACCTGCCATGCCCCAGCATCCCAAATAATTCTGCACTGCAATTCCATGCTGTGGCTAACCCTCTTTCTCTGCTCTCACAGAATTCTTAAAAATTATATAGTGACTATATAGTATTGACTATTAATTTTTGACTATCCATGGCAAGAGTAAAAGTTGTACCCAATGGTAGTTTTTATGCCATCCTTACTTGAATAGGTATACAGCACTGCAAGAACAGTCCATTACTTACCACAGACCAAAGAACTATCAAAGGGCAGTTGGGAAAACCAAAACAAAACAATAACAAACAAACAATCAAAAGCCCCTGACCCAGGGATTAACACCTTAGGAGACTGGTGGACTAGGAGTTTCAGACAATCTGGGAATTCTTATTACAAATTATTACTGTTTGGAGAGCAGTCAATAGTCTTCAACTATTATTGCTCTGGGCGTGCTGGATAACTATCATTAGTTTTTCCACTAGGACTACTGATAAATAGCAGAGAAGAGAAATTTTCGGTTTCCCTGAAGCTGCTGGATAGACCTTAAAGACTAATCAGCAAAAAAAAAGGTAAGTGTATGTAAAAGTAGCTGGAATCAGTGGTTTAACAAATAAAAAGGAATACAGTGGTGGTTTTGGCATGTAACAAGAAGCAACAGCACATGCCTGAAGAAGTTCAAGGAAAGGTCACCTGTAATATTGAAGCACCCAGTCAATATAACCACCACAGACTCCCTACAGACAACCCTCCAGAACCATAAAAGGAGGAGCAGGCAGTAGGAGTTGGATGCATGCAAATCAGCTCTAGGAAAAGTGATACTTACGTATTTGCTAAGAAGTATATTTAATGAATATGTATGATCATGATGGAATAAATACCCCACCATAAAGTTCACAACACATATTTGATTAGAGGATATATGCTTTGTGTGTGTCCAGTGCTGTAATAAAGAATGCCTGTTTTGCAATACTTCAAATTGTGACATAAAGTTTTCTTCCTGGCTGATTTCAGCATCACCACCCACCTCATAGTTTTCTCGTATCCACAGTTGCCGTTCAAGAAAGGTCTCTTTTTGATGATCTTCCAGGCTGTCAAACTGAGACTGAGACATTTTCATATACCTTCTTATGATATACAACTTCTCCTCCACACCATACTCTTGCCCTTTAATAGTAAAACAATAAATCCACCAACAGTACCAAGCTATGTATTTGCACCAGTAAAAAGGAGCAAGAAGGATCTGAAATAGAAGGATATCATATATTTTGGGCTTCTGATAACCACCCTTTATATCTATTTTATTTTTAATAATGTCTTTGATAATTTCCTCCTCCTCTTCACGAATTTCTTCTTTAGACCGCCTGTTCTTGCCTTTTTCTTTAGTCTTGTTGAGTAAACCTTGTTGCCTGGCAATCTCAGTAGCTTGTATACGGTATTTTGGCACAGATGCTAAGTAGTTGATAGCTTCATTGTAACTACTCCACCAGCTGAAGAACTGTAATTTAAGAACAGTAAAAGTAAAACCATGTTTTAATACAGACACATTCCTATTTGGGGGTTTGCCAGGAAAAGAAAAAAGTAACGCCATCACACACTTTTAACCACAGTTATATTACAAAAAGGGAGAGAAGTGCAGCTAACAGTACTTCTGTGGTATCACAGAAGCTATAATCATCCCTCCAAACTCAGTGAAGCACCTGGAAAACAGATGTATAGAAGTGTATCTCACAGCAATTTATGATGGCAAGGAAGGCCAAGCAGACATTGCTCTGAACAGTTTTGTTCCTGAGTAGGTGGCAGTCTCCTGCAAGTTAATACCAGGCTGTGCCAGCCATTCTCAGAAGCCCCTCTTATATTCATAAATATAGGAGCAAGTATACGAACATTTAAGTATGAAATTGTTACCCCTTTAAAATAGTTCACTGAACATAAACTAAATATGTGACAATCTCATTAGTCAGGCAGTGTCCACTTCACAAGACTCAACATCCCTCTCTCGTCTCCAGCTGCACTCTGGGTTTCAAGGGAGTGGGGGAAAAATCCCCAAACAACAAACCAGAAATACACTGCCTGGGTGAACACAGAATCATAGAACATCCATCCTGAACTGGAAGAGACCCACAAGGATCATCAAGTCCAACTCCTAGCTCTGTACAGCACAACCCTGAAAATGCTTCCTTCTGAAGACAGAAGCAGCACAAGGACTAGCTGAGAGCTGATGTGGTTCCCATCTAGTGTCCTGTGAACGACCTGACATGAAGCATGGAAAACATGGAAGAAACTAGACAGGCACAGGAGGGAAAAAGTTAGCAGCTCACTTTCATTCTTGAGACATCCAAGCATGTCTCAGTGACATAACTTTTTAAAGAATGATGCATCTTACACCATTTACCACGACAGAGCTCAGATATAAACCCACTATACAACCTTAGCAAAGGCCAAGAAGCAGAAACAACAGAGAGCAAGATAGGCAAACCAGTTTACACAGATGCTTACACTGAATTTAGAACCATTTGGCAGTGGACTCCAGGTCTGCACTTATTTCTTATTTACATAAGAAATAAGATGTGAAATGAAACTTTGCCATTGGAACTAAACTTGATGAGAAATTAGGTATTTGGTTTTTTGAATTCTGATCAACATACTTTTATTCTAACTTCCAATATCCCACTAAATATTGAGCTACCTGCACCACAGCATAAGCTATATCTTCATCTCCTAAACTTCTTGGGTATTTTTAACAAAGTTTGGAAGCAGTAATTTAAAAGATCCTAAAGAGAAGTTATGCATTTTCGTCTTCTTGTCAGCAACAGCACAAGTTTTTTCACCTAAAACACAGGGAGTTTTCTGGGCCTTGAATCTACCACCTTCAGAGTAAACTCTGCTGAACTAAATTTGCTTCTCTCCTGACTTCAACAGTGTGATGTTTAAAATACACTGCAATGCAATATTCACGCATCAGTAAACTACTGATCTTCAGTCCTATCATCTGAATTAAGTCTTGAATTCAGTTTGCTACTAGTCTGTTTTAAAAAAAAATTTACTTACACATCTTGACAAACTGACACGTTATTTGAGGCACTAGTCCTGCCTGAGCTAGTTTGAGCCTGCCAGGAAGAACCAAATAAATTCTTCAGAAAAGATGCACCTTATCTCAACAAAATTAGAAGAAACTAATCTCTACTTTTGTTCAAGGTACCAAGGGCAGTCAAAAATCTGCTAAGTACCTCTTGACTTCAGGACTTTTATGGATACCACACAGAACTGGACCACAACATACAGAAACAGGGCTCCTCACTGACACGTGTTATTAAATGGCACATTATAAGAGTGGCCACTACTTCTCTTCTTGTTCAGAAACTCACAAAGCAGTACAATGTAAACATGAAATTTTACCTGAAACACAGAGATGGCACAAACCGTAACTAGGATCACTATTGTGACATCTACTTTAGGTGCCAGTCTCCTGCTGTAGTAGTGGTAATAATGCCTGTAATACTCTTCAGGATGATCCAGCATGTAGTCATAATCTTTACGTGTTTCTTCATCCTGCAGAATGAGATGAAAAACTCATTCAGGTTTAAATTCCTGCTTTCACTCGCTTTATTATACCTGTGTTTTACATCTCATTAAGGACCATGCTGCTGTAAAACTGCTGACAGTCCAAGTGAGTATGAAACATAGTGGAAATTTGTCCTCACTTATTTGTCCATGTACATATGACATGTTTAGTCTTAAAATGAATAAGGAGGCACTATGCAAAGGTGTTTAAAACTAGAAAACAGACAAGCAACTAAAATCCACAGAGTAAGTTGTTTAATTTCAGAATGGTAAGTCCAGATGGACTGGAGTTAATAAGTATTGCTCAGGAAAAGATTTTCAGATGAAGAACCTATTAGGAGATTGTATTATAAAACTTAAAGGAATTAGTTTACAGGGCTATGGAATCTGTCAAACTGAAAGCCAATACAAAACCTAATTGTTCTCATGTTCTCTGAGTTTTTCATAATTTTCCTCCATATAATTGTGAGATGGGAAATTTAATTTTGCCAGGCTCAACTGCGTTCCTTTCAAACTCCACCACCCCTTCCTCCACCCGCCAAAAAAAAAAAAAAAAAAAAAAAAAAAAAAATTTTCCTTTTCTAATCCCCTGTAGCCTTAAAACACTTACAGGTCTCCTTCTTCCATTCCTGGGTTCCATCTTTGCCAAGTCACACATGCTTTTCCCTGAGAAACCTTCCCTTACAGATCCCATATGCTACTCGAGTCACTGCTACTTTTAAAGGTATACGCCTCCAAGATAAAGCCCAGTCGGTTCGTTATAAATAAATAAATAAAACAAATGATTTTTAAAATAACGCATCTAGACACATGAGGATTTTCAAGAGCACTCCATCCTCCTTCCCGCACTCTCGGGCAGGCTACGGAAGGAGGATTTCTCGGGGTGTTTCTCCTCCCCTCGCTGACTGCTTACCGGAGCGGCTCCGGCCGCGGCGGCGGTCCCGCTCTCTCACCTTGAGGGTCTCGTAGGCGGCGGCGATGAGCAGGAACTTCTCGTGCGCCGCCTGCGCCCCGCTGCCCTCGCTGCCCGCGGGCTCCCCGCGGTAGCGGTCGGGGTGGTACTGCCGGGCCAGCTGCCGGTAGGCGCGGGCGATCTCCGCCTTGCTGGCCTGCCGGCTGACGCCCAGCACCTCGTAGCAGACTCGGCGGCCGCAGTAGAGGCGGTCGGTGAGGCCCCGCGCCAGCCGCGGCAGCAGCGCCGCGCACAGGCACAGGCACAGCGCCCACCGCCCGCCCGGGCACCGACACACCGCAGGCCGAGCCAGAGCCGCCCGTCCGTCCCTGCCCGCCGCCGCCCGCGCGCCGCCCAGGGCCCGAGCCG
>JANRMJ010000079.1:52506510-52517764 GCA_025584955.1 Alethe diademata
GAAATGAAACGAGAGTCAGTCAGCACCCGTGTTAAATTAAAGATTGTTCCTCATCTTCTACGATCCCGGCAAGCTGCAGAAACGTTCCCAGCTAACATTCAGGTGATGCTTATTTTCCAAAGCTACACTTCCTAATCAGTTTGATGATACAGTTCCTCCAGTACTTAGAGGTAGGAAGCATTGTTACTGATGACAGTGTTCAAAGGAGAGGGGGAATGGAAATCTTTGAAAGTTAAGCCAGACACTCTCTAATCTCCTCTTTCCTTTTGGTCAGGTGGTATATGATGGACTCTTCGGTGCAAATACAAATGCAAAACTGAGAAGTCTGTCTTTGCAGTTTGTGCATCATATTTGTATTATGTAAGTAGTTCAGAGAGCTCAATGCTCTCAATGCTTTATAGCTATTTGCCTGAAAGCCACTCTGTTTAATAAAGATAGAACTGAACTGATGAGTTTTAAAACTCAGGGAAAGTAGGATTTTAAAATTTTTTTTTTACTTAATCCCAAAAGCTCAGTGTGTCTGTGCTTACACACAATAAGCTGTAATTTTTCATCTTAACACAGTCAAGGGAAGTGATACTAGAGAAGATCCTTCTCAGGGATCCAGAAGATAATATTTTGTTGATTTCTCTAATTGCAGTTGTCCAGAGAGTAAAATAAAGCCCTTAGGTCCAATGCTTTTAAATGGGCTTACAAAGCTGATCAATGAATACAAAGAGGTAAGATGAAAAATTCTTTACTATAATTCTTTGTGTGAATGAAAGTAGAGTATAAATTTATGATGGAAACTGGTGTATCTTTTTTTTTTTTTTTTGTTTACTTGAGAGGCTGCTAAAGGATACCTTGTAAGAATTGTTGTTGGAAGAGAAGCATTTTAAAATGCTATGCAAGAAAACTCTTCTATTTATTTAACACCTATAGATATGTGCTTGGGCACCAATTGCAACATCTCAGAAAACAACAGTGCTAGTAATATAAAGAGAGAAGTCAAAGTATTATTATCTAGCTGCTCTTACTCTGGAGCACACAAGGACCTCAACTCTGGATGTTTATCCTATTGTATTGAGCATCTGTATAGGCCTGCTTGTTATACATTCTGTCCTATCTATCCAGGGATGGTATTACTATGGGATGGGTGTTACCAAAGAGAATTGCAAATGCCAGTCTGGCCTAACGAGGTGTTTCCAGTGCCATTTCAGAAGTCAAAACCCCATGATATTCCTATGTGTACCTTAGGAAGGGCAGATGTTGCAGATCACCTCTTCTGCAGCTTTGAACTTTTTGCTACTTCATTTGAACTTTGAATGTGACCTTCTGGCCTGAGTTGGCACTTAAATGCATGGGACACCCTGCTATTGGGAAGGGAATGAAAAAGGATGAAGTAAGCCCCTTTTATAAATGTGCTGTATTGGTGATCCACAGGATGCATTGCGCACACAGCTTCCTTTTTTTACAGCTGCTGTTCAGAACTAGTGGAAGATCTCTGCCCCCTGCTACTGTTTCATATACATCACTGAATCTCCTTATTTGTTTCTTTTGAACTAAAATGTGGTTAGCTGAGACCAGAAGAGAGATTTACATTTTGCCACAATTTGCAATTTCTCTGTTTCTTACGCAAAAGTATGCTGCCTCTGTTTCTATATAATGTTTTTATTCTTGGCTAGAAGTATTTTATATTTTAGAATTCTTTTTCCATTAAAGCCTGTTGAGCAATTTGAAGGCAGGATTTAAAATAAATGTTTATTTATAAAAGATATACCTGTATGTATTTCCAGTTTTGCTGAATTCTGTTTATTGTTTTGTTATTCAAGGATTCAAAACTGCTCTCAATGGCATATTCAGCAGTTGGAAAGCTCTCCAGGTAACTGAAACATCATTTAAGCAATGGGAGATTGAATAACTTTTCCAGAGTCATCAGTTAATTTATCAGCAGTAAGCTTTATGCCACCTGCCAGTTTTGTAGTTGAGTGCAGGGTGCAGAGAAAAGCGTTCTTCTTGTGACAACTCCAGAAATGTAAAAAGAAATATGTTTTTAGCTGATAGGTTCTCTAGCAGTGATTAATGGCAGTTCATGAATTATGCACAGAATTTAAGAAATGGTTTTGCATTCTGGATTGCCAGAAATACAAGTTTAAGGAATGTTCAGCTAAGACCAGAGTGCATGAAGCTAGGCAAGTGGTATGTTTAGTCACGCCAGTGATCTAAGTGGCTGTCCATAAAATGTCTCGCTTTCCAAAGTGTTTTAAGGGAGGGAGAATGTGCTTCTTTGTGGTGGATATGGCTAAGATAGAGCAAACTTTCTGTACTGGCTCTAATTGTTTGATACTTAAAATTTGGAATGAGGGGGATACCAATGAAATGTGAAGTGTTTCCATTAAAACAACACAAAAGCTTCATGGATTAAAATACTTTGTTTCAGCCGAATGCCTCAGCTCTTTACCAAGGATATAGCGCTGGTACAGCAGTTTTTTGAAGCCTTATGCAAGGTAGGTGCTGATGGGCCTTTGGGAAATCATTATTGTTTTCTTCTGATTCTCCTCAGTTCTTGACACTACACACTGGAAAGTGAAAACTCTTGTTTTTTTACTGCAGGAAGATGCTGATACTAGGCTTGCCATTCAAGAGGCATTATCTATGATGGTTGGAGCCTATAGTAACTTGGAAGGAGCCCAGCGTACCCTCATGGAAGCTCTTGTAGCTTCTTATTTAATAAAGGTATTTTCAGTGAAGTTGAAATCACATACCTTAAAAAAAGAGCAACTAATTGTCTTCCTGTTTCCTGACACTTTCTGTTAGATATTTCTGGAGCATATCTTCCTTTTCTTCCTGAATGTATTGGCCTGTCTGTATGCTCTGATAAAATATTTTTAACATGGCTTGGTGAGAAGTAACACTGCAGTTCTCTATTTGTGTTCTGTTCAGCAAAAAACCGAATCCATTGCTATTGCATTGTATGTTTCTTGTAGTCTTCTCTTTAGAAAACTTTGAGAAGTAAATGCTTCAAGGACAGGCTTCTGAAATACTTTGGGAAACTGAGAGTTTGGTAGAAAGGATCGTTCACTTCTAAATGGGGTTTCAGCAGGCTATGTGATAGCTGATGTAAGGCACTTGTGAACCTCTCCAGGAGCTCAGCCTTGAGACACTAGTCTAGACTAAACCAGACTTGACTTACTCATACTTTGAATACCTTGTTAATGTTCAGAATACACCAGAAGTCTGGCTTTTTAGAAGAAATAACTGTTGTATACTTGGTGTTTGCATGGGCACTCAGGCTGCCTGTGAAGGTGTATGTATTTCTAGTGTAAGAGGTAATTTTCGTGCTGATAACTCCTTTGCTCAAGGGATGTAAGTCTCCAGGCATTACCTTTTTGAGACTATCTGTACCTGACAGACAGAATGACCACCCTAAGCTGATGTTTCTTCCTCACCTCTGGCTATGCTGCTCCTAAGCATAGATCTGTTTTTGTTGAAGAGATGATATATGTCAGTTTCATTTCATTTCAAAACTGCCTGGATGGAGCAGTTAAGTTTTTCAAGAATTAGTATGATTCCCCAAGTGTGTATGTGTTTAATTAAACATTTAATTATGTTTAATTTAATTCCCCCCACTTGTGTATATATGAGAATTGCTTTTTCTTTGCCTTTTTTTCTTTGTCTACTGCCATATGAAGTATAAGCACAAGTAATGTCTCAAAATGTCTAAACTTTTTCAATCATGTTGGTACCAGAAGTAAAACAAATGACTGATGATGTGCAAGTGGTGAAAGTCATTACTGCTGTCATTTAAAACTCAACCGTATGTTTGTGTCTTTTTCCTTTAAGCCTGAAGTTCAAGTACGTCAAGTGGCTGTAAAATTTGCTAGTACAGTGTTCCCTCCAGATCATATCCCTTCCAGATACTTACTCCTGTTAGCTGCAGGAGACCCGTAAGTTGTTTTCCTTTGTAAATTATTTTCTCATAAATATGTATGTTTGTGTATATATATATATGTATATGCATATGCATGCACACATGTATATACATTTTATATATTTGGATTAAATATTAATACATTTATCTGTGTGTATGTGAGTTTGCACAAAAATAACTCAAAGGAGATTAAATATCGTAATTTGGAAATCAAAATTCACATTCTTTGATGTTCCTATGGAGAACTGTTACTGTACTCAGTGGCAGTCTTTAGGTTGTTTTTCTTGTTTCATATGAACTGCAGTCACTAAAGCACTTCATATTAATGATCAGTTGCAATTGGAAAATTAAAAATGCATTAACTAAAATCACTTTTACAGTGTCTAGAAGTCATTTTTTCCTGGCAAATTCGATCAGTCTATTTTTATCTTGTGTTTGAAAAGAGTTGAGCATGCAGTTTTGAGAGTTGCCACTCTCTGCTGAGGAATAGGTGACTTGTTAAATTACAGTAATAATTTCATTTGCAATTTTCTGTTACTGCAGTGTAAGTGGTGGGAGTTTTTTCCCAGCTTACTTTAATTACTAAATTTTTGATGAGAGTAGCCATTGTATAACTAAGGAAAGCTAAACAGATCAGTTGCAACAACCAACTCTGTCATTGTAGTGTCTGCACTGTTTCAGGAGTAGTTATCTATTGTTGAGCAAATAATGATAAACCTGGTAGGTGGCAGCTGAAGATTGAAGTGATAGGGAGTAGTAGCAGATAGGAAAACAAGGATGTGGGAACAAGGAACTGACAGTGAGCACTAGAAGGATGTAAGAGGAACAGAAGTGAGCTCATCCATACAGTTTTGCAAAGAGCAGTCAGTACTATCCCTTTTTCTTTCCTGTCTCTAAAATAAACAAATATTAAAAGTTGTAGTGGAAGATTTTTTTTCCTTTCTTTCAAACCCCCCCCCCCCCGCCCGATCTCATTTAAAAACTGTTCTGTCTCCCCCGGCTTCCCAACATACCTTATTGCTCATTAAAGGCTGCTTGTTCTGTAAAAATAATGCTTGTTTCTCATCTCTTTTTCTGAAAGGCGGGAGGAGGTACATGGAGAAGCCCAGCGGGTATTGAGAACATTTTCTGGAAAAAATGAAAAGGAGAGTTCTGGGAAGCAGATGCCTTCCTTCCCTGAAATGGTCCATTACATTCAAGACAAGGTACAGTGCTTCTGTCACAGTAAATGACAAATAGATGCATGATGCTCAGGCATGGGATAAGTGTGGTCTTGTCTTCCCTATGTCTGTTTCCTAGAGCTGCCCCAAGAAATAAAGTTAGTGAAAATCAAAATAAAGACCACACATAGTATTTCATTGCCAAGATTATCACTTGTCATCACTTTCTGCTGGCAGCAATTGCAAGAGATCGAAGTGTTAAGTAGTGAGGCAGATCTTTTAAAAAGATGAATAAAAGATGAATCTTTTAAAAAGGGAGTGTTTTGCTTTCTTGAAATTTGTGTGGATGATATGTAGAATGAGGAGTCTAGTTTTCAAGGATAATAATCTGGTGTGTTTCACAAACACAGTTCCTGAAGGTGCAAGAAGTCTACTTTTTATTTGGCCCAGTGAACAATAATGTACATAAATGAAAAAAAATATCCTAGGCTAGGAAAGGAGATATGAGGACAAGTGAAGAAGCCTGAGTTATTGGCTTAAAGGCTTAATTTTTCATCTTTATGCAATTTGTGGAATAATGGCCACGTAAATGGCCTTTCATGAATTTAGTGGAATGATGCACTGAAAATTGTGCCACTCAGTTTACTCACAACTGTTTGCACTGAGAGCTCATCTGGAGAAGTGCTAAAATATTGTCTGTGTTACACACTTCTGTGTATAGTAGCTATTCTAGGTTTATAAGCAGTGAAGGAGATGTGGAGAGTCACTGACAATATTTTTTCCTGTGATAGCCTACTTTTAAAAAAAAGTCAGAAGTATGTAATGTTGAAGCACATGTGATTTTGCAAGAGATCTGTGATAGCAGAACTCTTACACCTGAGATTTCTTCTGAGATGTGTTTTCTGATGATGTTATATTCTACTAATACTCTGAAGTATTTGAAGTTCTATGAGAGAACTTGCTTTTTGTCCAGAATGCTGTCTGTTTAAGTAGATATAAAAAAATTAAGAAAGATAACACTCTTAAATTTTGTCCCCCTGAAGTTAGTTTTAACTTTGTTTTTTAACATTTTTAGTGTCACTGAATAATTATGGCTCATTGTAGTTTAATCACTACTGACAAAAGCAAGAGCTCCTCAGTTATGGGGGAATTAAAATCTTTTTCGAGCTCTTTTCCAATCTTTGCGTCCTGAAAGTGTATTTAAAAATCCTAGAGGTGTAACTATTTGTTTTGTTATCTCAAAGTGTGATTTTTCGCGTACTATCAATAATCTATGATTTTTGGAGATTGCTTGAGAAGTCTGTATGCATTGCTTGGCACAGTTGGCTGAGATGAAAAAAGACTGCGTAATTTAGCATGATCCTTTTCTCCTTCTGTAAGAAAAATATGTGTGAAAGAGTAGGACCCAATCTGCTGTGTATGGTTGGGAAACCATTCCTCAGGGGAGTCATTGTCTGTTCACTAGATCAGGTTCTTTACTAAATCTGTCATTGAAATTAGCATTGCAAATGATCACGGTGTGTTGAGGGGAGTGCAGATCTGTTGCCTTCTGCAATTGCCTTGTGTGTTTACTAAAGTACAAGGCTGCCTGACTGAATCAAGCCCTACCACTGATGTGCGTGTTGCGTGTTTAATATATACATATTGCTTTTCTGCAACATTTGCAGTGGGTGTCACTCAAAACCTCCTGTTTGGATATTTTTTGGCTGGCATGTTGTCGAAGCCAACATTTACATGGAAAGAAGTTGCTCACTTGCTGCTGCAGCCTTCCACATAGCAGGTAGAGAGGTCCCTTCTGAGTCTCTCTGTCTGAGAGACTCCCTGGACTTGGCTGCCACAGCACAGGCACCCACCTCTCAGTACTGGGGAAGCCTGGCTGCTTTGCAGCCTCTCCAGGCAGAGCTGCCATTTTAAAGCTTTCTGGCTGCCTGTCGGGGCCGGGGGGAAGGTTCAGACTCTGGAAGTTTATGCAGTACTTTACTTTTAAATTCTAAAGTGCTTCTTTGTTTCCTGAAAGGAAGAAAGAATGTTGTACTCCTTCAGCCTCTCCTGCTACTCCCTCTCATGCATTCAGAGTTTCCTCTTTCTGAATTGATGTAAAGTAGATCAACCTGACTATCACCAAGTGCACTGTGCCCTTTTTATTACAGAGCTGTTGCACATTTTTGGTTGCTAAGTGCAGGATTAACACAGTCACGTCAGCAAAATTTTACTGAGCTTTCCAACATTTCTGCTATTATGGGTCTGAATGTTCTACTTGTAATATATTCTGTTGTTTAGGCCACTCACCGAATGAAAACACCAGCTAAATATATGACTGGAACTGCAGCATTGCCTTTTAATCCTGCCACATTTGGAGAGGTAATTGTCTGGTTTTACTTTCTCAGATATGTGTACCACTATTTATCTAGAGGACAGCATAAGAAATTAGCAGGTACCATGAGTCACGCTACATTCAAAAATGCTTTGAAACAGATGTTGGGATTAACTCTCCATCCTTTGTCCTTAAACAGCAGTCTGAACAAGATTTTCATGGGGAGTTTGGGAGGAGTGTTCACAAGAGGATTGCTGCACTGCTTTTCTGCAGCATCACTAGTGGAGTAGCATTAGATATCAGACAGGCAGTCCTGTGCAGAGGTCCCATTATGCTCCTTGAGGCTCTTTTCCTAAGAGAATCCCAGGCTTTGGAGGTCTGTAGACACAAACTGAGATGGGAAGTGACATCTGTACTAGCAATGTACTGGGTTGCATTTGTACACATGCCAAATCGTTATAGGCTACAGGCTGAACTCTGCAAGAAGTTGCATCAGCTGATGACAAACTAAAAGGCTGCATATGATTTAATCTACTAGAGAGTGATGTAGGGTTGTCAGGCCCATTGCAGAAAGCGGTCCAAAGGTTTGTTACACTTTATATTTGTTCCTGTTACTATACTAACTCTTCTGTCTATATTTGATAAAAGAAAAAGTTATTCCATTTTGGTTACATTGAATACAGCGTATTCTGTGCTCTTTTGTCTCCTGCATAGTTTTTCAAGTGCTTATGCATTCAGGATCCTGTGTTTTTTATCTTCTCTACTTAGATAGTTCTCTATCTGCGGATGTGTCTTGCTCACAGTGCTGGTGTGGTGCCAACATCACAGAGCTTGGCAGAAATGCAAGATCATGCTCCAGCCATTGGGCGTTACATAAGAAACCTCATGTCTGGCAACCACATATCTTTCTCATCTTCTTCCTCCTCTTCCTCTTCAAAAAGTGCAGAAACCAACCCTGTACATATATATATTGGCCTTCTTCAGCAGCTCTTAGCTGGTGTTGGAGGTAAGAAGCTGTGTGCAGCAGTATCCTGAAGAAACCAATATTTTCTCTTACTAGAAATTAATTATCTTGTGTTTGAACTTGGCTTCAGCAATCACAGATTTGAAACGCAGACTATGTACTATTTAGTTCAAACTTGTTTTCTTCTGTGCTATTTTGTAGGTGGGAGAAAGCATGGCTGTAAAATTGCAGCATCAGTTGACATAATAGTGTAAAATTGTGAAGCCATTGTAGATAACAGCTTCCTTACCAGTGAATTCTGTGTCTTCCTCATCTGAATAGTCTATCTGCCACAAGTGTAGTCTGAAACATTTGAATGCATTTTAAATGAATTTCTACTAGAATGTTTACTTTTATTAGTTTCCCTAATATGTCTGAGAAATATTACATCCTATTATTCTGTATTGTTTGTTATTCCTAGTGAATTACAGATAAATGCCTGAAATGCCTGATACTTCTTTACCTGTTTTTAGCACTGAATATTACATTGTTGTAAATATTACAGTTGTTTAATAACCTGTTTTTTTAATTATCGTTTAGGTTTGCCAGTCATGTATTGTCTTCTAGAAGTTGTTTCAGTGTATCCGGAAAAACTAGCTACCAGATTTGTAGACAAAATGGATTGGATTAAGGTATTGTGAAAACACCTTTTTTTTGGGTGTTTTTTTAGGGGTGGATGGAATTTGGCATTAGCAAAATCTGGCACATTTCCCATGGTGAAACAGAGTATTATTACACACTTGATTTGAAATCTGATATTTCTACTCAGAGTCAACAGCTCATGAAATGTTGTATGTGCCAGGACAGGGAAAATTATTTTTTGGTTCTTTTATATTACTGTTTTTGTTCACGTACATGTTCTGGGTAGTCATTCATCTATCCTGTTGGTATAGTCATCCATTTTTTTCTCTGCAGAAGAAAACCGACAACAAAATTCTGCACATTTTTGACAGTGGGAATGTTTCAATGGGAAGATGTGAATGACTTCTTAGAATATGAGATTAATTACATCCCTAGTTGTTTTAGAGACCTTTCTGTGGAGATGTTTTTCTTCTGTTTATTAGCCCCAGATTAAAAAAAAACCCTGTACACTGGAGTCTGCTTGGGAGTAGGCCAAAGAGAATTCTGCTTTCCTTTTCCTTTGCTCAGGCAACTCTGCTTTTTCATTATTTGCCTCAAACGTCTAGGAATTTTTAAGTTCTTACAGGTTGCCATTGCTTTCACTGGGGCAATCTAGCAGAAACAAATACTTAGGCAAGGTTAAAAAACAGTGGAATGTGTTCTAATAATTCCTCCTGATGATATCTGGGCTGCATTGCACTATATACAGGTTATCACTTTCCATTTACTTGCAGGTGTGAACTGCACAGGAGAATACTTAAAAACATGCGCTTTTTCAGTATTCCTCATTGTTTGTGGAAAACTCTTCCTTATCCTTGGCCTAGTGTGCATTCAGAATTAAGCTTCTAGGAGTAGTTATTGGTACTACTGAGTCTCAGAAATAATGTTGTAAATCATATTTCATGTATTTTTGCCTTGCAAAGTGAAACGAACAGGTTGAGGGGTTTGTTAGAAGTCAGATATGTGATCTAATGCTAGGTTGAAGTTAACATTATATTTCATGACCCTGAAAGATTATTTCTTGTTTGTTTGCATGGCTCATTTTGGTTTCTTTGTGGTGGCCCAAGGCACTCAAAGATTTGGGTATGAATTTTTCATTGGAATGTGTTACATTATACATCAAATTGCTGGTAGAGGTAAGATTATGTCATAACAAATTACCTGAAGCTTCCAAAATTCAAATTTTGGTAACTTATTCAGACAATACAAGATCTCAGGTACAAATTGGGTAATTTTGCTTTGAGAACTGTGATTTCCTGGACACTTTTTGTCATGGTTGGATTTGAATGGTTCACTCTCTTAAGGGGTTTTTTTCCCTTTGATTAATAAGAAGGGTATGGAAGTCTCCAGCCACTCAGGGAAAGTAGTGGTTTAGGGTGTGTTTTTTTTTAAGCACAGTATGAATGCGAAACCTGGAAGCTCTTAGCTGAAGACAAAATTCAGCCAAGAATTTGATCTGCGTGTTTTGACACAGAACTGTTGGGTGGCTCTCTCGTGGCTAGTGGTCTTCTTTCTCAAGTGTGTAATGAATTTTCAGCTTTAGTGAATTGAGGGCTTTGCTTCTTACTAAGTGACAATGCTGTTGGTTTAAACAGTGCTTTCTGGACTAATAACTATTTATGTATCTCCATGACAATTGTCTTTGTATATTGAAGCTCTTTATGAACAGACTGGGTAAGAAGCTGCTTCCCTATTTCATGGTTTGTGTTTTTTTTTTTTTTTTACTTCCACAGAACCTGATGAACACTAACAAAGAGGAAATGCGTGAGCTTGCAGCCCTGTTTTACTCTGTAGTGCTGTCTACCATGTCTGGAGATGAGCTTAGGGCGTCCTTGGAGCAGCTGATCAAGATGACAAAAGACAGCCATGTAATTATCTTCCTTTGTCTACTTCTTGTTTTTTCTCATGTCATATAACTGATAGGATATTTAAGTCTCACTCTGTGTCTAGAATGTATTAACCTTAATCTGAGTGTAAAATTAACTAACTGACTTCCAGTTGGATTGTGAGAAGGGATTTTTGTTGTAGGTGAATACTACAGATCTTTAAATAAGTTAATCCCTGAAGCTGTTAAGGTCAGTAGGAGGATTTCATGGAGACCCATCCCAAGCAAAGCACTGTCAGGTAGTTAACCACTTTTAGCCAGCTAAATAGTCATATCCCGTTGCATGGTTGTTACGGTGTGATTGGGGTTTGCCCATTTTAATACATTCAATTTCCTTTGGGGATAGGATTTAGGAGTAGAG
>JANRMJ010000079.1:52525087-52544606 GCA_025584955.1 Alethe diademata
CATCTGGTTGCAAGCCAGATTTATGATGCGTTGCTGCCTTGTATTAAACAAGGAAAATAAAATACGTGGTTTACTAATGACATTATATATGTACATGGTTGTCTGGACAATTAACTGTTATCTTCTGTGAGTGCCAGTCAGGCTGATACTCGGGTGTCTGGAAAGAAGGGCAGTTCTTGTCGTAAGTGTAGCTCAAATGGACATGTCCATTGATAGAGTGGCCTCTATTTGTCTGTTAGAAACTTGCCTGGAGACCAAATAAAGAATCCAAAATAATGTATTTTTTTCTCATCTTACAGTCTCATCTCAAGGATATTCAAAGTGCATTTGTTTCAATTCTGTCAGATAGTGATGGTAAGTACCTGTTGCATCATGAAGAGTTGTGTCTTTTTGTGGGCATTCAGCAGAAAGTCAACTACACTCTGTCAGCATTAAAAGATGACTGTAGAAATTTCCTATTTCTTATGTTATTGGGAATGATGTCTTTTCTAGGCATCATGTGCAGAAATAAGCGCAGATTTTTTTGTGCGTTTGGCTGAAAAGCATACTGCATTTGCTCTGCTCTGTTTTGGGCAGCAGGATATATATCACAGAGTTGTCTTCTGCATGGACAGAAACTTTGAGACCTCTTCAAGCTAGCACATTTTGGCTTACAGCTCTATCCATGCCAGCTAGTAGAAACAGTGGCATCCAGCAGCCTATACAAAGCTCACTGAAGCTGAAGAGTGTATTACCACTAGTGATTTCAGGAGCCACTAGCATGTCAGAATACCTGTGGCTCTTGGAACTCTTTCTGCTGTTTCAAAACTTGCAGTAACAATACTTATGTGAAGATGTCACCTCATTTGAAGGGGCTTGTGCCTTCAGAGTAAATTGCAGCTTCAGAATTCAAGGTTTGTGTCATGACAAACTAGATCTTCCCTGAAACAGAGCTGTGTTTATTACGTCCTGATTTCGGTTGAACTTTACCTTTGAAATTTGTGTACTGCTTACTTACATGCTTATCTTGCATTTTCCTTGGTAAAATCTCTTGCAGAGCTTAGTCAAGATGTTGCTTCAAAAGGTCTTGGGCTGATATATGAGCTAGGAAGTGAACGGGATCAGCAAGAGCTAGTCACTACACTCGTTGATACCCTTATGACTGGGAAAAGGTACAGTGAATTCAGAACACAGTGAGAGAGTACTCTGAGTTATGTGTCTGGTGGGAATAAAAATGTGCCTCTTTTTTGTGTGGAAAGATGTTTTGGGGCCAAGGGCAAGCCAATATCCACAGAGAGTCAAAACAAGAGATTTCTTAAATCAGCTCAAGAGTGTTTTGTGATTGAGGTTGTTCTGGTTTTGTTCCATTCAACAAAGATTCAAAATAATATGTCATTTCTGATTCAAGTGGTTCTGATGGGTTGGGATTTGATTAGATTTGCTACTTGCTGCATTGTGTAGTTGCAGAGAACAATGACCGCTTGCAGCAACTCAGCACATTGTGAATGTTGCAGTAGTGGTGACTTGCTTGTTCTGAAAAGCTAAGGAAGTGTTGTTAATGGTGGCTTGTGAGCTTTAGTATGAAAAATGCTGGTCTTACAAGACTCATGGCTAGAGATCATGTTGGTCAGTATTGGAAATGCTTTTTAATAGACTTCTCTTGTCTAACCTGGTGTAGGTTTGGCCACTGAATGATAAAGACCTAGGCTTTGCGTGTAGGGATTCAGTGGTGGTAAGCAGGAAGAAATAAGACGAATGAAAATGGTATTTTTTCATTTTGAAATAGAGATCTGCTGTCCATTACATGGCTCACGTCTGAACAGAACTAGAAAGTCATCATTCAATATTTTGACTTTTTACCTTTGCACAGCAAAACTCTCACTTGCTGCCATGTCTCCTTAGTAATATATGTGATACAGGTTAGTGACATTCCTTGCAGTGTGTGTGGCTTTGCCCATCTATTTGTTTTCTGTGGGACTGGAGCTGAGAAAAATGCGAAGTTGAGTTAATAAAGCAAAATTAACTGTTCTGTAGTGTGCAGTGTATTCAACTCTACAGTTTGGTAACACTAATACTGGACTTCTTTTCTATCAGAGCCAAACATGAGATGACTGGAGAAACTGTGGTGTTTCAGGGAGGTCTGAGTAAAACCCCAGACGGGTAAGTTTACTGATAGTCTTTGACAGAGACACAGTCAGTGTGAAACAGAATTCTGTAAAAAATCTGCTTCCTGACCTTTTGTTCCTTCTTGTTCTCTAAGTTACTGTAACTATTTCTGTATAATACAGATGTGCTACTTACCTTTCTCTGCCTGCTTTAGGATGTGAATTGAAAATAGCTTTAGGTGTTGTAGCATTTGTCTACCCAAAAATAGTAACACTGGTTTCCCTTCTGCTTTTCAAAGTCAAGGTCTTTCTACCTACAAGGAGCTTTGTTCACTGGCTAGTGACCTCAATCAGCCTGACCTGGTGTACAAATTCATGAATCTGGCCAACCATCATGCCATGTGGAATTCTCGGAAGGTAATGCTCTGCTTTAATACAACTTCCATTCCCACTGTGAACTCAGGAGACAAAAATCCATTTCTCTATTCCTGACTATATGTTTTATGAATAACTGCATGTGGAGGGTGTTGATACTTTGGTATCAGTCCAAGACAAATTTTGCAGGCTGAGAAAAAAATGTAGGATTACTTGAAATTCTTACAACAAAACTTTGATACCAGAGTGTTTGTATAATCCTACATTACCCTCTGAATCAACTGACATCCTTTCATTTTTTTAGTGTGCTTAGAAAGACAATCCTTAATGTGTTCAAACAGTGATAGTGTTTTGAAAACTGAATGAATTTTTGGATGCTAAGGAAGTTGGTCTTCGTTATCTAAGGAGACATAGCAGAAAGTAATCAGCAAGTTGCTAAAAAGCACTGTTGTCAAAAGTGTCCCTTTTTAATTCAAATTTTGATATTTTAAAGCAGTTAGGAGCTTTAGAAAAGCCAAAATACTTTTGGATCCACTTCCAGGTGAAAAAAACGAGCATCATGAATTTGAAGATTTAGATGTACTATTCAGAGCTTTGATGTGGAGACTCTTTACTGGCTTTACAGAAGCGTGGAACAACTTGTTTTGAGTCTGACAACACTACTTAGTGCAAAAAAAACCAAGTCCTAGCTTTAAATTTCATCCAGAGTTTGACAATTCAACACATCTCTCAAGACCTTCCACAGCACTGTGACTTCAAAAGCGCAGGAGCATAGTTAGGTTCCTGATCCTTGTGGATTTTGTCCAACGAGAATGAGTCAAGAAAATCCACTCAGAAGGTGTAGATTGAGCTTTGGTATTTGAAGAATTTGCAGAACCTTTTAAGTTGAAGGGGAAATCTGGAAATCTGTGCTCTAAACCCCCCAAAAGAGCCAAACAGAACATGCTGTTCAGGGCCTTGGAGGCCATTCCTTGCTTTTCCTTACACTTTCTGCAACTCCTTGCTTTTCACGGCAGTGGTCCCAACTGAAAATGAGTCTTTATTGCTGTTTTCTAGATTAGCTAAAACAATACATCCTGTCCTGTGAAGTCCCTAGTGTGGAGTTTTGAGTGGCAGCTTTTGACACTGCAAGTCAGAAAACATACAGTCATTAGAGGCAGTCATTGCACTGCTTTCATTGAGTAATTTCTTCTTGGGCCATCCTGTGCGACTTCACAGGCAAGCATCGTTTCCACTGTGTTAGAAGTGACAGTGGAACTGACAGTGTTGGAGAAAAAAAAGGTCATAGAAGAATACTTAAATTTAAAGTAAATATGGACAGATGCAAAATTATAATCCCAGAAATTTCAGGTTTTAGAAATAAGGTCGAGTTATTTTGTTTTTAGGTTTTCAGTTCCTAGGTTATTCTAATTCTTCTAAATCAGCAGAGTTGTAAGGAAGCAGTGGCCCAGCCTCACCAGTTTTGCCAAGAAATAATCTCTTTTGGAAGAATGTATTTAAATATTCACAGTTTTAATTCACTAGTACTACTTCTGCAAATGAGATCAATCAGTATCTTGAAATTCAGGTTGGAAGAAAGTTTTGAAGTAGTATGTTGTCTGCTGAGTGTGATTGTATGCTTGAGATCACTGTGGTAATGTAGGACTGAGGATGGGCTAATTCTAGGACCATTCTAGACCTTTTGATTTGGTCTGAATCTAAGCCATGTCAGCCAACTTTGCCCTTGATCGCTGTGCCCATGAGCAATAACTGAGTGAGTGAACAATGTTTCAACAAATACTATTTTGTTGTCATTTCAGGGAGCAGCTTTTGGTTTCAATGTGATAGCTACCAAGGCTGGAGAGCAGCTGGCCCCATTTTTGCCCCAGCTTCTTCCCCGGCTGTACCGTTACCAGTTTGACCCTAACCTGGGCATTCGACAGGCAATGACCAGCATTTGGAATGCGTTGGTCACTGACAAGTCGATGGTGAGTGACCAGCAAAATGCAGCAAGGGGCTTTGCTGGCAACCAGCAGTGTATTGGAGATCCTGATGGGACAGGTGCATTTTGTGAAAGGAGGGGCTGTGCAGACAGGGGTGAGGTACTGCACTGGAAAGGAGGTGTTTAAGCCCGTGGATGAGCTTGGAGCTTGTGCAGAGGTTTTGCACTGTCTCGCATATGTGAAAGGATACTGCAGACATTGTTTGTGCAGTCAGCATTAAAATTTATAATTAACTTAAAATGGGGTCCTTCCACTTTGATATTGCTTTGATACTGCTTATGAGAAGCTGTTCAGGAATCGTTATGGCCTAAGATGCCTTCCTAAAGGAGGAAGTTACTCAGTTTTTATGTGGGAGGAATCCTATGGTTGGAGGCTATTCCATCTGTCTGAGGAGAATTCCTCCCAGGTGTATTTCAGGAATAAATGGTTTTCATAAGACGTCCTTGCTTTGGTTCTGCAAGACTTGGAACTGGGTTTGCATTTTTTTCTTCCAGGAAAGCTGATCTTAATGTGAAGTCATTCACTCTGATCCCTCATCAAAGCACAACTACTTCTTGAGTAAATACATGTTTGATGTTGCATTTTAAGAGTTCAACTGATAAAGGCCTTAGGGGACTTTCCTTGTTGCATCTTTCACAATGTTAAGCACTTGAGCAGTGCTGAGAAAGGCGTGTCTAATGCACAGAGAAAGGTTGCACAACACTGGCAGGCATTAGTTCATCTGATGTGACTGAAGGAAAATTGTATTGTCCAAAAGGTCTCTTTTTTTTTACAGAGTACTGGACAAGAATGCATAGCTGTGCTTCTTTCATGATTTTTT
This sequence comes from Alethe diademata, assembly GCA_025584955.1. NCBI lineage: Eukaryota > Metazoa > Chordata > Aves > Passeriformes > Muscicapidae > Alethe > Alethe diademata. The sequence continues at coordinate 52,530,349 of JANRMJ010000079.1, forward strand.
CCTTTTTTAAATTATAGGTTGATAAGTACATGAAGGAAATTCTTGAAGATTTGATCAGTAACCTAACCAGCAGTCTTTGGAGGATCAGAGAATCCAGGTATTGCTAGGAAAATTATTAGATTTATCTTTGAACTTGGTCCTTTACTCTTCTTCACAATAAACTTGCTAAGCTGAAGAGGCTGAGGGGCAAAACAGGACATATCCTTTCATCGGGATAGAGCCCAGGCTTGTAGTATGGAAGAATGATACAATCTTGAAGCCATTTGCCTGAAATTGTCTATTGCATGTAGCTTTATACTAAACAACATTTCATGAAGAATGAGTTTTCTGATTACTAGTTCGTGCCTATCCTTGAATCTGAAGTAATACTTTCTCTTAAAAAACTTTGTCAATCTGACAATTATGTACTTGGCAGCAGGATGCCATTTTTAATAAACTAGTTTTTGTTTTTAACGGTTTGTAGATAAGCTGTATTGAAAACTTCCATTTTAATTTCAGTTCCATACTTTATACTATTTTGGTTTCTTACCATATGCTTAAAGAAAAGAAGACTAAAACAGTTTTGTCACTGGAATGTTTGCAGCAGCAGTTTTCACCACAACAATCTTTTTCACCTCCTGTCACTTGTTCAAGGTTTTGCCTGAACAACTGAGCAATTTTTTCTCTGCTAAAGGAGGCATTCTTGTAACAGAATAGATTTAGAATTTGGAGAAAGTAAGGAGTGTGAAACCATTCTGATTTTTCTAAACTATTTATTTATATTTATAAGCATATCTGCATATATACACCTGTATCAAGTAAGAACACTGTGTGAAAGAAATAAAATTCCCTGTTTGCAGTTGTCTGGCACTAAATGACTTACTAAGAGGAAGACCTTTGGATGACATCATAGACAAGCTTCCAGAGATCTGGGAAGTCCTGTTTAGAGTGCAAGATGACATTAAGGTAATGGAACTGTGAACTGAATAGGAGTCTTCAACAAACAACTCAACAACAGTGATCAAGCTCTGAGGTGTTTAAAGAGAGATTCTCTGACAAGTCAGCTTGAGGACAATGGGAGTTTTGAGTATTAAACAGACTAGAAGTTCATGCTCCTTGAAAGTAAAATTTCCATGCCACCTTGGAAATTCTCTTTATGTTTCAAGTGTTGGGTTTTGTTCCTGCTGTGCTTATTCTTGATGATTTGAGATTTTTTTCCTTGATACGAAAGAATTCCTGAGTAGTTGCTTAACATTTGAATATAGAAACATTTGTTTTGGTTGCTAGTGTGCTGAATTGATATATGGTGATATATGGTGTACTGAACTTGGATATATGAAGTCAGAGTCTTCAGGTCCTTCCAGGTTTCATCTCTGTCAATATATTGATTGTACCAGATACTCAGATGGACCAAAGCCAGAATTTCTTTTAATGATGTTCAATATTTTCTTCTAAAGATGCTACTTTATATTAATTAATAGCTATGAAGACAGCCTTGTCTGTTCTAATGTAATTACTTATCGATTAATATTAATCATTCTAGAGGAATAAAAACAACTGAAATAATTGTTGACTTCTTTTTAGGAGACTGTGCGAAAGGCAGCAGAGCTAGCCCTAAAAACTTTAAGCAAGGTAAAACTACAATTTTGTCTTATGCATGTGTAGACAAAACATGTATGGTTTTGATGTCAGGAGTGACCGTAGACTATAATTTTTTATAGACTGTTGTCTTCAGTGGATCTTTAGGGTAAGATTCAGTTGTGAAAGACTGAACAGCCCCCTAGAAAGCAATCATAATAAACATCGCCACATATTCCTCTGTACTTTTATTTATGCTAGTGAAGTCCGACTACTTGAGGGTAAGGTCTATCCAAGCAAAGGAAGGATGTAATAAACTGTATTTTTCTTCCTCCAATGTTGGGGGTGGAATTTAAATAAACTTACTGTACTTCAACAGTTTACCAAGACTGATCTACTTGACCAAGCCTGGTGCATTACTGGTATAAAACAGAATAATTGTGTATGGACTTCTCTGTGATGCTATTATTGACAAGGTTTTTTGGCTGTAGTGCACATCTATCACTTGTTATTTTGTTTGGTAATCCTCTAAAAAAGTCACATTGGTAGCAGTGGATCTAAAGTACTGTGTTTGAAATCAGTCTTCATAGTGCATGACATTTTAATGCTGCAAGTGAGGATTTGGCCCCAAAATGTTGTGAAATGTTGCGGTTGCAGAATGTGTCCTCATGTGGGACTTGCTGCTCTGCTGTGTGGAATGATTGAGTCCCTGTGGCTGAGATAGGCTCTTCTTCAACTGAGAGGCTGTTTGATTAATCTGTTTATCCAGGTTCAGGTCAAGGCCTGCTGGGCTCTGAATTTGCCTTTTCTGGAGGTGGATTGTGGTTGAAACCCCTTTTAGGGATGACTCTTAGGGCTTAACTATCTTGTTAAGGTGAGGTGTAGCAGAGCCTGGGCTTGGCTATAAGCGGTTTGTCTAGTTGCTGTTGGCTTCTTCTGTCTAAAGCAGTTACTTTAATCTGTGGGCGAAGTTTGCATGTTTGCAGCACTGATTCTCACCTGTCCCCAGGTCTGTGTGAAAATGTGTGACCCCTCTAAAGGAGCAGCAGGTCAGAAGACGATAGCTGTGTTGCTCACTTGCCTCCTAGACAAAGGAATAGTAAGCACAGTTGCTGAAGTTCGATCTCTCAGGTTAGTTTTGCACCATGTAAGTTCCCTGGGGGTCGGGTCATGACTTGTCCCCAAGACACCAAGTTTATTCACCTGAGTTGCAGAATGTTCTTTGTGTTTGAAGTGGCTCCCCAAAGGAGCTTTTCTGATGAGTACTTTTCTCATGGAGTTTAAATAGCAGCCCTGAGAACTTTGCCTGCCGTTTGGGAGTACATGGCCTCTCTGCAAATGCCCAGATTCAGTTCCCAACAGGAAGTTCTTTTCTCCTTGTACAAATCACAGGCTGATCCAGAAGGAGTGTGCCATGCTAAGGCTGTCCTTTGGACTGGCATATCTGATTTCAAAAGTGCATGTGAATATTGACAGTTCACATCCCAGATGTGATTGCATTTGCTCACGCTGTTCATGTACATTTTATTTCTTGTAACAGTTCAATGTCCCTTGATGTGTAGGGACTTTATATGCTTGTCAATTTATAACCTTGTTTATTCTTTCCTTTGACTGAGGCACAAAAAAACCCACAAAGTTCAGAGGGAGATCTGGTCTTCACAAAAATAATTATTAGGAAGGCTAGAAGGCTTCTAACAAAAGACTATTTCTTGAATGTTTTTCATTCCTTTTGAAGATATGCAAACCCTTTCTCAAAATGCATCATGAGGGATGTGATCAGTCTGAAACTGACTAGTAGGTTTGAGTAGATTATTGTAACTTGTCTTTTCTTAGGCAGAGACAATGGATGTCTCAAGGTGACTTTGCCCAGTGCTTGTTTAAAACATGGGGGGTGTGTTACTTCTTCCCTTATCTGTCTGCAGTACTCCCTCTTGGCCTATTCCCTTTGTGATTCCACGGCCAAAGTAAACAGTCTCAGGGCAAAATATCCCTTGGAAGCTCAGGGCTAGGGAACAATTTTGTTTCAGCAAAAATTGCACATGGTTTTGTTTGAAGGAAGATTTATATTGACCTATCTGGATTACAGTAGATCAGAGAGGCTTTTCAGATCAACCTGTGTGTATCTCTGTTGACCTTCCCTTTTATCTTTTTCCAGCATTAACACTCTTGTGAAGATCAGTAAAAGTGCTGGGTCTATGCTGAAACCTCATGCGCCAAAACTTATCCCAGCGCTGTTGGAATCGTTGAGTGTGCTGGAGCCTCAAGTCCTCAATTATTTGAGTTTTTCTGCAACAGATCAAGAGAAAGTAAGTGCAGCTGTAACGGGGAAGTATCAACAGAGCAGAGATACCAAAGATATAATCTTCATTCAGTGAACAGAAAAATAGCAGGTTTGGTGGAGAGGTGTTCAAAAAGCAAAGAGAAATAGCTAATAAGTTACTAAAAAGCTTGGTCACAGAATATGGCTGGACAAATGTGGGAGTCTTTTTGAAGGAGTTGGATTATTTTTGTTCCCTAGACCATTGTATGTTTCCAAAAGTGAAGAGCAATTTTATTAATCTGTTCTTAAATGTCACTGCCGTTTTTCCCAAGGGATTAACTTCAGGACTTCATTAACTTAAACTGTAAGCTGTGTCATAGCACTGTATGCTGGACGTGGATGTTGTAAACATCGTGTCCTTTACTTGTTCTCAAAGAACCGTATTAGTCCATCACAGTCTTCTTGGGAAAGTGATTGAAACCCATTGATTAGAAACAAATTTAGCTAATTTCATTGTGGGAGGGAAGAGGGTCGATTAGATTAGTCTCTTTGTTTTCCCTTCCTCTCTCCCTCCCTCTAGAACATCCATCTGCCTCTGAAAGGGAAACATTCCTAGTCAGTAAGCATAATTGTTTCTCCATGCATCTGAAATAGATTTTAGTGTAAGGCTGTGAGTTACACCTGATGTTGTTGCCCTTTCTACTGTTTTTGTGTTGTGTTTACACTTAGTGGTTTGGTGGTTTTTCCTGCTGTTTTATTTTTTTTTTGTTTTTTGTAGACTGCAATGGATAGTGCCAGACTTAGTGCTGTCAAATCATCTCCTATGATGGAAACCATTAACATGGTAAGTATTGATTTCAGAAGGGTTTCAGTGTAAGGTATGTTGTAGAGGAATAGGAATTAAAGTGTAAGCTTTACAGAATATCTCTTCAGGTTTCATTTTCTTATCACATCTCCATGTGGCTATCTGTCCACTTCCTTTTTCATGTACAGACTTCTCATCATGCCACCAATGCTTACCCCTCAGATCAATTGTGAATAACTTTGACTCCATTTGGAGTCAGATGGATTGCTTCTTCACCTGAAGACCTGCCTGCTTTGATGAAGAGGGCATCCTTCAAGTGCTTTCTTTGGATAGGGACTTGGCCTGGGTTAGCTAGCATTTCTCTTATTATCTGGCCCGCAACTCCAAAACTAACTTCTCACCTGGGCCTTCAATTGATGATAGTCATTGCTGGTAAGGCATAAATGCTGTTCAACCATTGCCTTCTGGTGCCTTAGATATTCCTATCTGGGCCTTGCCCATACTTCCATGGTGGAGATATTTAGAGAAAATGCTGACATCACTGGAAGCACTGTCAGAAAGTGATGTTTGGCACCAGAGTTTCCTGCTGCTGGAGGAGGAGTTGCTGATGCACAGATGCTATGCCATAGGATGTCCTGGCAGAACTCCCTGTCCTCTGTAGGAGCCCGTCCCTTCCCAGAAAAAGGCCTCTCTTTTCTGCTCAGGCATTACACACAGCCAGGGGCATGTGGGCAGGTAGAGGATGTGAGGGTTGAGCAAGTTTTAGGGGAGTTGTAGCCACCAGAGTAATTTATTGTTTTCTCAGCTTATGGAGAAACAGCACCAGCAGCCCTCCTGTGCATAATAGCATGTGAAGTTGAGTTTTGGTGTCAGATGAAGTGGTCTCTATAAATAGAGTGTAAAGCAGTTCGGAATTAAAGGCTTCGCGTAAAAGTGCACTTGCTGCAACACTGCAGGCTGCAGCAGCTGCTGCCGTCCCTCCTCCAGGCCATGCCCTACCCTGCCAGCCCTGAGGGAATAACTGTGGTGCCCTGATCATTGATTGGGATTTTGTAGGGTAGGGGAGAGATAGTAATGACTCCCTGGAGTTTTGTGAAGTTGTCCTGGCTTATGAGCAACCTCCTCTGTATTCTGGGGCTGACTGGGAGATTATATGGATATGCTTCTCCAAAGCAGTGATAGAGGGGGAAGTAATAGTTGATCTGACTTAGAAAGCTCAGTTACCTTCATTTAATATGTGATCCTTGAACTTGTTAGAGAATGGATGTCCCCTCTGCAGACAGTGTGTTACACAGAATGCTGGTAACATGAGGCTTTCTGTTTTTCCTGGTGGCATTTTAGACATAGTAGAATAAAAATTACACTAATCACATCCTTTTTGTACCTTTGTGTCATTTATGCGACTCTTTTGTCTTGACCTGTTTAAAAACTGTCTTGACTGGTTTCATGTCATTGTCTGCTTTGGATATGTTATTGCTTCCTGAGAGAGTTGGGGAGATGTTGGGTTTTGTTAAGATACAGACACTTTTGCATCTTATTCTTGCTAATGTGTTAGTTTCATGTTCCTGAAGAGTTGGAACACATCAGTTCCAGCAAGTGATAGTTTTAGCAAGATCAACTCAGCAGAGAAGTAGGACAGGAGAATCTGTATGTGGTGGAATCCACTTCACATTAGCTTTTTCTCATCATGCAGCAAACTCTTGTGATTCAGCTGAGGACCAGCCAACAGTGCTGAGGCACCCTCCACTAGAAATACACTCACCTAAGTCTGCCATTACCTTTCTTTTTTTTTTAATTCCTTTTTTTTCTCTCTCCCTGTCTCTTGCCTTTCTCTAGAGCTTGCAGTATTTGGATGTGTCTGTCCTCGGTGAGTTAGTCCCTCGGCTGTGTGAACTGATCAAAAGTGGAGTTGGCCTTGGCACAAAGGTACGTATGTGATTTTAATAGCTCTTTTGGAAATGAAGAAGGGAATATAGAGCAGTGTCAATGTAAATATGGTTCCTTTGAACTATGTCTTTTAAAGCAACAGCTTGGGTTCATACATACTGAAGTAATTTGACATCTGAATCCCAGTCCACATCACTCTTCTGAATGCACGCTGCCGTAGCCTCCTCTAGGCTACATGGCTGCTGTGCTCTGTGACCTGAGTGCAGAAGGTTGTCCTTGATTGCTGCAAATCTTTTAGGATCATCTATCCTGAGTGTGGGTCCTCTTTCACTTCCTATTTCTATTCTTGTCAGTCATGTTTTGCAAACTTTTACTGCTTCTACTTTTACTGCTCTTGGACTATGGGAATAGAAGTGAGTACGTGTAGATCATGTCTTACAAGTGCAAGTAGCACCCGATCGTATTAACAATAACAACCAGTGGCAAATATTGTTTTATCTTATTGTTTTATCTTATTGTTTTACCTTATCTTTATCCATTGCAATCTTCCAGGGTGGCTGTGCCAGTGTAATTGTGTCGTTAACCACACAGTGCCCTCAAGACTTAACACCTTATTCAGGTAAGGTTTGTCTCTTAGTGTCAGGTTTTAAAGGTGGTTGCTGTGGTGTTTCTTCCCTTGAGTTTAGCACAAGAATGATCTTTACTTGTGTATTTTTATCAGAGAGCTGTTTGAAGTTACCTTTTTTGTTGGAGATTGGCATGCTTGGAGTAGGTTCAGTACCCTCACCAAGTTGGAAGAGATAGAGGAAGGAGTTGAGGGAATTCACTAGCACTAAGCAGGAATAGGCAAAAATATTTGGTCTCTTGCTTGGAGCAGTGTAACAATGCCTGTGTTAGTGTAGCACTGTCAATGTGCACTTTTTCTTTCAACTTGAGCTATGGGTGGACCATGAACAGCAACTTTGCTTCATTGGGTGTCTTCTGATAGTAAAAAGAACATCACCTTTCTGTTGCAAAATAGAAATGAAAGCATGATCAACCAGAGTACTTGCATATAGGAATGTTATCAGTCAAGGTGTGCAAAACACTAGCGCTAGTTTAAACATAAGGACTTACAGACTTACAATCCCACATTTATGCAGTGAGGAAAAGTGCATAATTTCAGGCAGTCTAATGAAATGCAGGCTATTGTAATTCTTGCCATAGCAATAAAACACGATGCTTTGGATAAAGTAAAATCTCTTCTGACAGGCAAACTTATGAGTGCTTTGCTTAGTGGCCTGACTGATCGCAACAGTGTGATACAGAAGTCTTTTGCCTTTGCTATGGGTCATCTAGTCAGGGTGAGTTGTACTTTAAGTTTTATTTCACATCTTTATTCGTGGTCTTCTTTGAAGTGTTTGAATGATTTGAGTCTCTTCCTTGTTACAGACTTCCCGGGACAGTAGCACTGAGAAGCTGCTGCACAAACTCAGCAGCTGGTACATGGAGAAGGAAGGTATGTTGCTTTTGGGGTATTCACTTACAGAATACAGTGCAGAAAAGGTTCCTGATGATAGCAAAAGCTAGTCAAGAAACATTTCGGTATTGTGATGCTTGGTTTCACTGGCTGAATAATTCCTACACAGTGTTACACAATACTGTGTGTTACTCTGCTTTCCAAGAGGCAAACCAAGCAGTTAAAAGGATAATCCTGCTTCCCAGTCATAATGTGCTTGTTTTGCTCTTTCAGAGCCAGTTTACAGAGTAGGCTGTGCTTTAACTGTACATGCTATGGGACGCTACAGCCCAGATGTACTGAAGAACCATGCCAAGCAGGTGCTGCCGTTGGCTTTTCTTGGAATGCATGAAGTTTCTGAAGAAGAGAAAGGAGAGAAAGAAAATTCTACTCTGTGGACTGAAGTTTGGCAGGAAAATGTACCTGGTATGTTGTGTTAAGAATGGTAAAGCTTTCTGGGAAGCATGGGACAAGAAATAGCATGCTTTATGGAATTCCATTAAGAAAATACAGAGTTCTCGTGGTAAGGGATTTGGGAAGCTTGTTTTCATTTTCTTCCTTGCTCTAGATTTCTTGTATGAAGGCTACCTTCTCTGGCTATTTAAAATAATTACGGGGCATTGATCTCAAGGATGGACAGGCACAGTAGAGGTATTTTAGAATTGTGATGCACTGGATGCCACTGTAATATGGCCCTGATGGTATGGATAAATAGACATCTTTGGAAATGTTGATGCCAGCCTTTAGGGTCTGCTGCACACTTCAGAGTTAAGGGGCTTTGGCCTTTCTCTCTTGTTCTAGAGCTCTGTGGTAATACTTGTGGTTTTAGCTTCATGAACGAATCTGTGCTATAGAAGTGCAGTTCTTTCTGTAGAGGAAGATCTGGATTGTTATAGCATTGTTTTGCTGACACTTTTAGATTTCAGATCTGGTTCCTCAGGCACGAGATGATTTTTCAGGAGTCTGAGAAAGGAACTGAAAGAGGTTTTCTAGTGATCTGTTCTTGAAAGAAAAAAAATAAAGACATTATATTCCTTAGAAAAGGCTAACTAACACAGTGTCTAGCATCTGCTATATGGACGGACTGAAATGAGCTCTGCGTCTAAATACACAACAAAGGCTTAATGTGAAACCCCTAGAAAAGAACCCATCTTCAGTCAGTCTGGAAGGAATTCTTCATGCTTTTGCCTGAAGTAGACCTTTCTGATGTGTCTCTTAGCCAAAAAAGCCAAGAGATCTGTAACTGGTTGTTTTTTGTGGCTTTTTTTTTTTTCCAGTGTAGGGCTGGGCTTGTTTCATTGTGGTGTTTTTTGTTTTGTTGTTACGGGGGTTTTTTAGTAAGATCAAAGGCTTGTTTGTTTTGTAGCAAAATTAGTTTTCTTCCATTTGTCACGCAGGTACTCAGGGTGGGATCAGACTGTATTTGCAGGAGTTGATATTCATCACCCAGAAGGCTCTGCAGTCCCAGTCCTGGAAGATGAAAGCTCAGGGAGCAGCAGCCATGGCATCAATTGCCAAACAGACAGGCTCCCTCGTACCACCACATCTGGGAATGGTGCTCTCTGCACTGCTGCAAGGCCTGCCCGGGAGAACCTGGACTGGGAAGGTAAAGTGGGAATTGTCACCTCATGGTTTGCTGTGAGCCCAGTAGTGTGCAGCCAGGAAATGCTGTATTCTCTGCTGCAGAGCAGCATGATCAGAATGCTGATGCAATGAGTCTGCCTTTTGTCCTGCATTTAGCAGATACAGATATGACTGGGAAGATAGGCAGGTGAAATTCAGACTGCTTTAGGAGTTGGGCTCCCATTTAGACTAATTCCACTGCACCATTTCTGGCCTGGAGGGATACTAGGGTGCTGCAAGGCCCCTTTCTGCTGTCTACTCCATACAGATTGAAAGCTAGGTCCTCTGCAGGAGGAGTGGCAGGGGATAGACAGACATTGCTTCTTCAAGCTGGTGTCATAGGCATGTTTCCCCACTGCCCCTTGCAGAAGAACACAAAGGTCCCTGTGCAGCAGGACTCTGTGTTTTGACTGTGGCACTTCTCTCTTTTATCATTGCAGGAGGAGCTGTTAAAGGCCGTTGCCAGTGTTGTTTCTGCATGCAGGTAAGTGGCTTGAATGAGGTGGTACCCTCGGGATCTGAGATCTCAAAAGGGAGTCTGCTGTATAGTGTTATTGCATATAGGGTACTAAGGAGATTCTAGAAAGTTTGTCACACTATCCTGGTCTATCAGCATGTGAGGAGCAAGTGATGCATCAGAGAGACCTGTAGAAGTAAATGGTTGATTTAGAGAGGAAGAGAAGAATGTTGAGAGGCCACAATTGCTAAGAGGAGAGCAGAGACTAAGGGGGAAGACGGAGACCTTAAATGGGAAAAGAAGGAACAGGCAGAAGAGTAGTAGAGGGAGCAAGTGCCTTGGAAGCATATGAGAAAAAAGAAAATAAAACAGGGAGAACAGACAAAGAGAAAGAGCACCCCAGTGTAATTTCTGTTACAATTACTGGTAGGCAACTGGGTGCCTGGACACAGGAGTTAGTTCCTCTCTGGGAACAATGGATTTTGGGAAGAGATTAACATGATAGTGTCTGTGTGCCTTTCATTTCAGTGCAGAGCTGCAGAAGTCAGTGCCTGGTCAGCCCACCATCACAGATGTTGTCCAGGCTCTCCTGAAAGAATGTCGTAAAGAAAACCTGAAGTATAAGATGGTGGCACTGCGCTGTGCAGCCGAGGTGCTGCAGGTAACAAAGGAAGACCGGTTCCAGGAACTTGCTGATATCATCTTTCCCATGATAAAGAAGGTGACAGTTCAACTTTTTGAGTTTTCCCTCTTTCAAAGCAGAACACCCAAGTGGTGACAGTGCCAGTGATGTTGGCTGCATGGCAGGCTTCTGCCCAGAGGGCTGGCGATATGAAGGGCTCCCCACACTCAGACAGATCTTTGGTGGGGCTAAATACCAGAAAGTTGGTGAGCCCTACAATGGTTCTATCCATGCTGCCCAAATTCTCAATTAGCTCAACTGTTCTGTAGACAGAGTCCTGAATGTGATGTCTACCACTGCCCCGTTAACTCCTGAAAAGTTAATTCCTGGCTGCTCTACAGGCAGCAAAAGACTCCTGGAAAGCTGTGTAGAGTCTTGTGTTTAGTGCCAGCAGAGTCTTGCAGCTCTGGGAGTAGCACAGATACGTGTTTGGGTCCAGGCCATGGAGCCTGCTGTGCCCTTTGCAGGCTGCCAGCAGCACCAGAGCTGGGCAAGAGGCCTGGTGTGTGCAGACTGCAGGGTAAGACTGAGCTGCACTGCAGTGTGTGCCTAGCCTGCCCTCATCCTTCTGTCAGTCACATCTTCCCCGTGGCCTCTGCAGAACTCTCTGGAGAGCATGGGAGCAGCTTTTCCAAAGCACGATGAAGAGGATGAGGACATGAGGGAGAAAGAGGTTCAGATGGAGTCCCTGATCTGTGCCTTCGAGACCTTGGGCAAAGCCTGGCCGAGGAGCCCCGAGACACAGCGTAAGTCAGCTGGTGAAATGTGAGCAAACTATTTTCTCTTAAAATGAAAAGTGGAAGAAGGGAAGGACATGGAAATTGCATGCACAGTGAGAAGAGTGCAGGAAAAGATGCAGGATCTCATTGCAGGCAGCTTGTAAGGGTCTTCAGTGAGAAAGCTGCCCCAACAGTTTTCCTGCAAAATAACTCATCCTTAGGAAAAATCTTTACTGTTGTTTTAAATTCACTTCACAAAAATGTTCTGAGTTTATAGATATGCGGGATAAGTAAGGTTGCTTGCCTAATGAAAAGAAGCCTAACTCTGCTGCTCATGTTTGTTTGCATCAAAGCTGGTACAAGGTGGAAGAACTGGGAATACCTGGAGAAGGATTGGAAAAGGCTGGTTTTTTAGCATGTGTAGTGCAGCTGTTTCATCTGCCAGCATTTGCAATGAGTGAGTTGATGTGGTGAAGATTTTCACGGTCACTCATTACAGGATGTTGACTTAGTCATATTGAGTGATTGGCTTGATGCCACTTGTTGAGGAGTGCTTTGGACCAGTAAGTGTTTCCTTCTGCCTTTCCCTGTGGTAACATGGTGATGTCCTTTTTTTGCCTGTAGGTTGCTATCGTCAAGAGTTTTGCAAGTTAATGTGTGATCGCCTGAAACTCAGCACATGGAAAGTGCAGCTTGGAGTGCTACAAGCCATGAATGCCTACTTTCAAGGGTAATTCTTTCTGCAGTCCACTTCAGTGATTTGTCTTCTCTTTCTTGCTTGAAACTGTTTAATGAACTAGATGAGAAACTTGGAGAAGTTGAGCAGGCTTCTGTCCCAGTGATGCAGTTCCTGACTTTTTTTGCATTTGACAGGCTAATGCTGTTTGATGAAGAGCACTCCGACCCTGTGGCTTTGACAGAAATACTGTTGGAAACCTGTTCCTCTATGACCCATTCTTTAGGTAAATGGGCTTCTCCTGGTTTGTGATGGATGAAGAATTGCTTGTTAATGCCATTGTCCTCTGGGGGTTTGTGAGGTAGAGGAGATGCAGGATAATCAGTTGTCAGAGGTAACATTTAGCTCTTCCTTGCATTGCAGTGTAATTATTGTGAAGTTGCAGTGCTCAAGACATTACTGTGCAGGGTGCAGTTCACAGAGAACTGCATTCCTTTTGTGCAAGAGAGCTCTGCAAGAAGAGGGAGAGGCAGACAACAGACCATGCAACTTCTCAGAACACATGCTATTCCTGATTTAATGAAACACAGGCTTTTCTCCTCCACCATTCAAATTTCTTAGGTACATATGCATTATGTATCCAAGATTATAGTGTCCAAAAGATACCTTAAATTTTCTCAGATAGCCAGTGCGTGAAGCTCCACGGCTTATAGAGGCAGTTTGTGCTCTACCAGAGTAGGACACCCATATATAACTGCCGTTTGTGTCATATTGAAAGTCATGGGTCTCTTCTTTACTTTGGTAGTGTTCCCATTTGTCCTGTGACTGTAACAGTGCCCCGTATCTCATACCTGCATGTGGTCTTGTTTCTGAGGTGCTTAAAGATAGCACCTACTTCAGTGCTAGCTACCAATTCAGAGACCTCTTTGGAGAAACTTTCTTTTAGGTATCAGTCCTCATGGAATGAGGACTAGGGTCCTCACCTTAGTAAGATTTTAGCTCAGAGACCAAGTAACTTTGTGACAAGGTTGTGTTTGATGGCTGGCATGGGGTTTATGTATCCTTACTTAATACTACTTGTTAACATTTGTATGGCCTTCAGCCAGTACAAATCACTAGAGCATTGTTATGCACAGAAGTTGTCTGCCATCACCTTGCAGCTATGGCAGCATTTTGTTCCCTGTTGGAATATGTAAGTAATAGTAGCTCTGTGATAGTGGCAGAGGCAATGCACAAGGTTTAGTTGACTTGTCAAGCTCCAGTTGTTGACTTTCTGCCATTTGAATGTGCCTAGTTTTCAAGTGCCCTGCAGACTAACAGTACAAACAAGAGCTCAGGGAACTGTGTTAACAAAAGTGGTCTGGAGGTCACAGAGCTGACTGCTTATTGTAAGGTTAGTGCATTTGGTTTTCAGCGTAGTTTTGAGTTTTCTTGTCTGTTTTCTTTGAATCCCTTAGAAAACAAAAGCTACACATCCATACGAACAGAAGCTTTGTCTGTGATACAACTGCTGCTCACCAAACTGCAAGGTGAGACCTTTTTACTTGCCACCTGGAAGAGCCACTGCTCGGTAAAGATGGCACCTTGCTGTGAAGCCTGGGACTCTGGAGAGATGGTCTTACCTTCTGCTTGCAGCACTGGGCAAATTTGGGGAAGCTGGGACTAGGAAGTAGGAGAGGCCTTGAAGTAACTGAGGCTAATACCAAGTTCTAAATACCGTTGGATATTCCTTTGGTGAGGAAGACATTCAGCAAGGAGGGTCCCACATGGAGCTCACAGAACTGTCTTGTCAGTTACTGTCTGTGTTACCTTCAAGCTCCATAGAGGAGGGAGCTCCTCTTAGTACAGAAGAGTGATTTTAGCTTTTCAGTGTCAAGTTTGGTTTCTCATTATTATTTAGTATTTAAGCCTTGTAGAATTGACTTCATAGGGTGAGGTCCTCTTAGGGCTCAAGTTCATATGTGTCTGCAGTTGTTATGTAGCAAATTTTTCCTTTGGGTTTCTGGTATGCATTTCATGTTTCCTTTATTCTGGCAAAAATCTTACATGCCTCTTTCATGAGCCAGTTACAACATGGGAAACGTGGTTCTTCAG
>JANRMJ010000079.1:52569667-52587460 GCA_025584955.1 Alethe diademata
TCAAAGTCAACATTAAACTAGTTGTTCAGTTATCTTTAACAAATATGAACGAAAGTATACAACATGTAGTACCGTTTGAATGCTTTTCAGTTTGGATTCCTTCTTCTCTATGGTTTTCTGGACAGCTATTTTCTTGCACTCGTACATCCTAGTACCAGCTGCTTCTTCAATCATGGCTAAAATCTAAAATAAAGCAATGCAAAAAACTTTCATGTTTTTTTCTTACATCAGATTGGTTCAATTAAGCTGAACACCTCACTTCTCTCCAAGCTTTTTGTTGCCCCCCTCCCAACATATAAATTCTTATAATTCAAATCAGTTCAGTAAAACTTCCGACAAAAAAACTCTCTCAATTTTCCTACCTCTGGTGGCTTCATATTTAGAACTTTGGTAATTTGACCCTGGTGACAGAAAGATAAAACAAGAACAGTAGTTGTGTACCATGCAGTAGCAAAAAGAAAAACAAAAGTCAAAAGCCCAAACCCCTGCTCACTTTTATACATTATAAGTTCAAGCACTTTCAGTAATTTTTTTGCTACAACAATAATCTAGTTTACTCAATTATTTTGCTCTTCAAAGTTCAAATAAGTCATTCTTTCAGGTAATATACTTGAAATGGCCCTTACATCACATCTCAGGCTCATCCTCCACAATCCTGATTACATCTTAAAGGAGTAAAGCAAGTATTTTTCCTAGAGTCTTACTGTTGCTAATGTTGAATAAGCTCCTAATCATAAATCAGCTTTTTTGGTGACACAGCTCATATATAACAGGGATAAAGAAAGTATGGAGAAAACTGTCCCCACCTTTGCCATCCACTTGGGAAAGTTACACTTGAAACAATAAATCCTGCTCTGTTTTATTATTCCTTGCAAATATTTCAGAAATTTGCCTAGTCCCTTACAGTATTCTCAATTTCTCAGCTTTCTTTTGATAATTGTGACTTAAGAAGGTATATATCTCAACTTCATTCCAGACACTGTCTAACACAGAGCACAAATAATAGAAAATAAAATCTGCCACAGTAGAATATTTATAAAAGCAGTATCTATCTGTTAAAGAGAAAAAATAGAAAATAAAATAGGAACATCAGAAGTTTGCTGACATGAGGGCCAGATGTGAGGTGTTGCGTTACAAGATGTGTTTTAGGATCAAACTATGCTGTACTAGAAATCTTAACTACGTAACAGACTTAATTTTTACTTTATAAGATGTCATCATAATCAGGAAATTTAGTGTTTTCCCACTATCTTCCCTGTCTTAAAATTAGTGCAAGTCCTATTCTTGCTGGATTTTATAAAGATGCACAGAATACCTGCATAATGAGGAAGTGAGGGTTATTGACGTTGAGTCCAACGGAACAGAAGAGATCCTGCACACGGCTGTTGGCAGCATTCACACCATTGATAAGATACTTACTTCTACCTCCAACAACAATCTGGAGAACAAAGACAGAAAAGCTGCCTAGTGCTGTGAGAATATAAACTGTAATAAAGTACAAAAAATCTGAGTGGATCACACGTTATATCTTTGCGTACACATGCATGTGCATACTGTACAGAACATCAAACCAGAACTTGACATTGAAAATATTTAACTAATATAATAAAGATTTGTCACTGAGGACAACACTGTCAAAAAACTTCCCAAAACCTCTACTTTAAAAAACTAAACAATCAAAAAATAATCAAAAACCAAAACCCCAACATCTTCATCAGAAAAAGAAAGGTTCCTTTCTTCTTGGAGACCAAATTTAACACACAGTTCAGATATTAAGAGGAAAGATATGAAAACAGAAAAAGCTGCAAGACAGAAAATTTTAATTTGCTTTATGAACATTTCTAGCCAGTACACTGGATCTGCTCCTGCAGTTTGCGTAACTGCGCTGTAACTACACCGGAGAGGCAACCAGTAGAAACCTTGCCTCTACTGCAGAAACATGGTCAAAATATATATAGGTTATGAAAAATTATAGATATTAAAGACTCACCTGCCTAGTCACGGTAATCTCATCATTCTCTTCAAATCCCAGTGGACTTTGACTCTTGTCTGAATTATCAAAGACAATAGACACGGTTGCCTTTGTAATTCCAGCTTGTGCACTCTTATAAATTAGATCTTGCAAGTTGGAAGCTCGCACCTAAGCCCAGGGAACAGACAAATACTTTTTTTAAAGTAATTAACTTCATATTTTCATTGTACTACTGAAGGTTTTGGAGAAATTAATGAAAAAAAAAATTAAGATCTAGCTGCATATTTATGAGTTCATGTGAACTGACACATGGGAGCTGTAAGGTATTGTCATCATAAAACCACAACCAGTGTGTGCCAGTCTAGTTTTACTTATCCAGCTAAATTTCTGCATGAGGCCCCTGACAAACACTGAATACATCTTTAAAAAAGCCAGCTGACAGTAAAGTTATTTAACAAGTATTTATTTTTCACAATGCAGTTCACAGGGAAATGATTCAGAAAGTGTTCCTTGGAGGTCTGCTGTCTACAACTGGGGGAAGGTAGGGAGGGGAAAGAATGGAAATTTAAAAATCACCTTCAGACAGAGATTAAAACTGATGTCAGAGCACACAGTTCTTTATGATAATAAAGCAGATATATTATCTCTTAAACAGCAGGCATTACATGAAAACCATTTATAAATTTTTTTCTTATGAACCAGGTAGCCAGATTTTAAGACCCAATCCAGAACTGAAAACATTTCTTACAAGTGGGTAAATTAGCACCTTTAGACGCAAAAGAACTTTGGCTTGAAGTTGTTAGCTTTAAAATGGTTATTTTTAGTCTACCGTCTTAAGCCACATACTTTGTGTAAGAGTTGTATGTGGATGAAGATGTAACTCAACCTTAATCTAAAACTGAGCAACAATGACAGAGACCCAGACTTATGTAATGAAAAAGCCAAATAATGAAACTATTTCTTTCAAAGAAGTACCACTTCAGGTCTTCTGTGGGAGGTTACTCACTGGAGTAACACGAAAAGTTGCTGACACCTTCCTTCAAGGTCATGTCTCTTTACCTGTGAGAGATTGCTGATTCCCAGCACGAAACAGATGGAGTCCAAGACATTCGATTTGCCACTACCATTCAAGCCAGTAATGGCATTGAATAATGGGTCAAAGTCATTAATTTCCGTCCTCTGAGCATAGGATTTGAAACCGTCAAGAACAATTGACTTGATGTACATCTTCTCAATGTTCCTAAGGGATCAGTTAAAGTATTCCTCTGAGAAGCTGTAAAAAAGGTATCTGGATTATAATCCTAGACATTTCAGAATACAGAAGAAAAGAATAACCAAATGAATCATACTGCCAAACAACTAGACCTGCGAGAAAATGGAAAGAACGCATGCCTTTTACAGCAAAAATGTCATGCGCTTATAAACGAAAAAAGCCAAGCAGACCACAGATCCAGGCAGTATCCCAACAACAACCAGTGCTTCAGCACTTCTAAGCGACTTGCTTAGAAACACAAAGTTTATCGCGACACTTGGGTATAGACTCGCCGCAAAACCACGGTGTGCCGCAAAGCTGGCCCGCCAGCGAAGGGGAAGGAAAAGCCCTGGCATTTCAGAACATGGCAGAGCATCCCTTTCCTGCTTGCAGAATGGCTGTACCTGCTCAGCCACACCGCCCGCGAGGCGTAAATCCCAGGGGAGCGGCAGCCTCGGCTCCAAGGCACCGCCAACAAGGAGCCATCAGAGCCCCATCACCGGCCCTGCCGCCCTCATCGCGCTGCCCCCGCGGCCCCGCCAGTGACCCTGCTCCAGCGAGCCCTCCCTGCCGGCTCTGATACCGAATCGGCCAAGGGCAGCCCCGCTTCCCTCCCCGGTCCCGCTGCCCCGCTCGCTCACCCCCGCCCGGAGCCGCCGCCCGATGCCCGATCAAATTTTGGCGCCGAGTGTCGCGGCCGTTAGGGGAGGCGCCTGATGGCGGCCGCCCCCGCCCGTCACCCGGCCCGCCCTCCCCGGCCCGAGAGGGGCGGCCCGGGCCGCGCCGGGCTCCTCCCGGCAGCGGAAGGCGGTCGGAAGGGGCGGCTCGCAGCCCAGGGCAGGCCGGCACGGCGGGTAAGGCGGGGAAGGGCTGCTCCTGCTCTGACGGAGGCGGGTGCTGGCAGGAAATGGCGGGTGCTGGCCCAGTGAGGAAGATGGGGGTGGGCGGGAAGGCGCCTGGGCGGTCGTGGAGCAGGGCAGAGAAGCGTGGGTGTTAACTCCAGGCTGCGCGGGGAGTGTCTTTGTACCTCCCTGGAATTATATTAAAATGAAGGGAATGCTGTTCTATACTTTCTACAAGCATTCCTATTATGCCACCGCCACCCCACTTTACCCCCTCCAAAAAAAGAAAAAAAAAAAAATAAATAAGCGCCATCTATGCTTGTTCAAATCTATTGCTGTAATTTACATAGACATTCTTCCATTCAAACAGAATTAGGAGAACTTGCTCAAAATGTGTGAGTGCATGTTACTGGAAGAATAGTGGCTATGTATTTATCGTTGCATGCACTGGTCAAAGCAGGAAAGCGAAGTTGGCTGGATGTATTCACTCATTCCTGAGCCTGCTTTTCTTTTTTTGTGTTGTGTAAATAGACCAGGACTTCGCAGGCAGGCTCCAGTCTTGCTGGACAGTGTTACTGTTGAGGTCTGCTCTGAAACTTGGTGTCCTGGACCACTGCGTTTGATGTTATTTCAGTAATTTGAAATAATCTAGACTGCAGGTCTGCATTACGTTAGGAAAACAATATAGTGTATTTGCTTGCTTTAGGAATTACATTGGATACAGCTGTTTAAGCAATGGCTTAAGTGTGACAGCACTGCTGCTGGAAGCACTGCAACCGAAATCCCTTGATGGTCCTTTTCTGCTGTTTACTTGCTTACACCTGGAAACTAAACTGGGAAAAATTATTTTGCAGTATGGACAAGAATCAGATTGATACTGTGTAACTGTACAAGCCTGCTCTCTGTGGCAAACTGAAAATGTTCTCAAATTATTTTTGAATCTGCCTTCTGTGGCAGAGTCCTAGAGTGCCTCTTTCCTGCAGGAGGGTTCCTGGTTTGTTCCTGTTAGAAGTGGCTGCTTGAACTACATTGAAGGTGGTACCTGGTTGTTCTTCAAATGGCCAAAGTAATTCTCAGTGTGTGGTTGGTGGAGCTGCTGGCTGAGGAGCTAGTGCAGTACCTGCTCCAGCTGTTGCTTTTCTATCCAGACTAACCACAGCCTGAAATAAGGAAATGGAAATAAAGCAGAACCAATCCTGCTGGGAGGCTTTGTCCTGTAAAGATAGCCCAGTTTGTTCCCTATTTACATACAACATGGGAAAGAAAAATAATTAATAAATATTAATAAATAAGTTCTTGAGTATATCTGTAATAGCTTTGACATCGTAAGGCTTAAATTTGAGTGCTTCATTTTAAGAAATAAAAAATTCAGTTGTAGCTACTTAACACACAGCACAGTTGGAACAAATGCATGGCTTGAGGAAGGAAAATATATTTTTAGCAGCTCGCTGTCTAGGAGTGGTTTTCTTATTGTTACAATAACTTTATGATGAAATTCAGGGAAGCAAACTTCCAGCTGTTCAATGAGCTAGTCAACAGAACCCTCTGGAAAACTGCCCTTTTGGACAAGGGGTGGAACAGAGCTGACATATTTTTAAGGACTCTTTCCACAGAGCACAAGAGCTTGTGAGCCCCAGTCAAAGAAATTGGGGTAGGAAGGCAAGAAATCAGCATGAGTGAGTAGGTCAAACTAAAAGGCAAGAAGGAAATGCAGAGGCAGTGGAAGCAGGGACAGGTATCTGGGAAGAGTATAGGGAGTCTGAGTGTGTAGGGATGGGCTGAGGACGAACAGGGGGCATCTGGAGCTGAACTTGATAAAGAGTGCAAAGAATAACAAGAAGGGTTTCTACAGGTATGTTGCTCAGACAGAAGAGGTCAAGGAAAGCGTACACACACACACACATACCACCGTGGGAAATGCAAGCATGGCAAACAGGTAGCAATGTACGAGAAAGCTGAGGTACTGAACAACTTTTTTGCCTCGGTCTTCAGTGGCAAACCACGTCTCTTTCCATATCCATCAAGTGGGTGGACAGCAGGGTGGGGACTGGAGTAGCAAAGTGTTTCCCACTGTAAGTGAAGGTCAGTGGCAGGGCAGCATCGGTGAAAAATGCCGTCCTAGGGGTCCCAGTGTTATGACAAAGAAGCCGTCTTGCAGTGACATATGGCACCTGACAGATTTGCCTCTTGCCACTGATCAACACTGGTCATGGGTGTGAGCTCTAACTGAGGTATTTCCTATGGTCTGTAAATGTGAGCATTCATCTAGCCCTACCTCAGACAAAAATTGTGAGTTAGAGTTGTCCCTAAATTGGAGGATTGTCCACCACAGAACGAAGTCCAGTTGGCAGCCCATTACTAGCCATAATTTTTTATATTCTTATGAAGGACCTAGACAGTCGACCTGGAAGAGCAGAATCTTTCCCCACTACCCTGAACTTGGATCCAGCTGCATCCAGAGCTCTCAGTTCCCTCGTAGAAGAGAGTCACTGATACGCATGAAAAAATTCAGTGTAGGGCCACCAAGATGATGAAGTAAAACCAAGAGAGAAATGGCTTTGTTCAGTACCCAGAAACAAAAGTTTCTGCTGCATTCTTTAGCTGCTTAGCAAGACAGTATTAAGAGAATGGAACCCAGCTCATCTGAGGGGAATACACAATAAGAGATGACAAATGCTTGCTAAACCATATTTTCCAATAGCATGTGGAGAGTCCTGAGATTTCCTCCTGCGAAATCATGTCAAGGTTAGATACGAGAACAGGTTGCCTGAAGAGGTTGTGAAATCTTTATCTTTTAAAAGTAATACAACTTCACATGTCTGTGTGCAATCTGATCTATGCTTCCACTCTTAAAGTTTGTTTCCTTGGACTCTTGTTGACATCCCTCTTCTTTCTTTCCTCATGTCCCTTTAATTTCGCATTTATCCATCTCCTTAATTTTATGAGATAACGGGTAACAAATCAGACGTATGTATATGCCAAGTGAGCTGGAGCAGCAGTTTCCATCTTGAGGGAGAAGCTGGTTGTGCATGTTACAAGCAGGAAATTGTTCAATGATTAAACTACCCTTGTTATACTACAGAAATCCACGAGGGGACTTCAGAGAGTTTGCTGATGCTTGAAAGCACCAGCTCGAAGTTTGTCACTTCCCTTATGAGTTCCCTTAGTACATTATTCTGCAAGAGATGTGTACACTGTAGGGGGATGTTTAGCCTTTGTGGAAATCTGTGCTTTTAAAAACTTGAAGTTTTATTTGGCAGCTGTAGAATCAAGAAGATTAAACATTTCTCTGTGTGGGGCAGTAACAGGCCTGTCGCTGCAAATCTAAGTGAAACTGGGCTATAGGATGTCTTTACAGCTTTGGTGAAATTTTGCATTTACTGATGTTACAACATGTGTTTGTCCTGTATCAACATTTAAATAGGGCAGAAATAAAAAAAGTGCCTGAAAGAAGTTTAGGGTGCTGTGGAGTGAGTGGGAAAGCCCAGCTGGCCCTTTAAGAAGCTTCAGCTTTTTTTGTCAGCTGACATGAACTGCTGTGCCCCATAGAACTGCTGAAAGTGGAAAAAGATCTTTAAAATCAGCAAGTCCAACCTAGCACCACCATGTTCACCGGTAAATGAGTGTAGTTTGTCCATGTAGTAGATGTGTCCTCAGGTGCCATATCCATATGTTTTTTGAACACTTCCAGGTATGGTGATTCCATCAGTTTCCTGGATGTTCTGGTTCCAATGCTTTACAGCCTTTTCTGTGGAGAATATTTTCATAGCACCTATACTAAATCTCCCTTCACTCAGCTTAAGCTCATTTCCTCTCCTAGTGTTACTTGGAGACTAGCCCTCACCTGGCTACAGCCTCCTTTCAGATAGCTGTAGAGAGTGACAAGGTCTTTATGTGCAGTTTCTGGGAACTGAATGCAGCTGACCTATTTCTGTGGTGAAAAGTCTGTTGACTTCTCTTTTCACTTCCCCCTGTGAGCTTGCTCCTTTGAACTTCTATTGGAATTTCAACCTTTTAAGTGCAGGGTCACACAGTCATTTAGCAGAGTGATAACTAGTCACCTCCAATCTTTGACCTTCTTCCAAGATTGATAGTATTACAAAAGTAAGTGTAGTTATAGCTTTATTGTTTCATAATGCAGTGTCATGCTTGCGTGGGTATTTGCAGTATGGTCTCTGCCAAAATTAGCCTGGGAGTGGTTTGCCTTTACTTTGTTTTTACTACAGGAAAAAAGAAAGAGTTGAAAAAGTGTTGTAAGAACTAAGTCGGGGGGACAAACAGGTAATTCTTGCTAAAACTTGTAGGCACGTAGGATTTGAGGCCATATTCACTCTCACGAAATTGATAATCTTTGTATATGTATGGGAAGTCCTGAGGTAGCCTCTGGATTATTACTTCTGTGGCAGTATCTACTGCCAAGAAGGCTTTTTATGTTGTTGGGTTTTTTTTTTTTTATTCTTTTAAGGTATTTGTCCCTTATGCTAGTTCATGGCACGTTGCTTTGAAATGCTGCAAAAGACTGAAAATCAGCTCTAGGGGAAGAAAGTGGCTATGATGGCGGTTACTAGAAAAACTTTGCTGCTATGGTGACTTTCTCCTCAGAACCAACCTACAAATGAATTACATCTGAGATACACTTTACTCAGCTTTTAATCATACCCTTTTCTTCCAGTGTGCATGTGAGCATAGGTGTAACTGCTTCAGAATGGAGATAAAAGTATCACAATCCTATCTGCAAATTGTGACTGTTAGGACAATGAACTGTTAAGCTAACCCAAAATTTGAATTTAACTCATGTAACTGACAGGTTTCTAAGAGGATTTTGTCCTCAAGGTTAGATTTGGCCAAGTCCAGGCCAGGAAACCATACCACGCCAGTCAGGAATAACAGCTGAGGCTACTGAAGAAAGATAAACTTTTCTGATTTGACTCATGCTCTCTTGAAAGCTTTACTACTTTTCTACTTTAATATGACAATTTCTAGATTTCAGGTATCACCATTTGCTCTTCAGCCTTCAGTCAAACTATTTCCATTTTCTCAGACTTGTCTGTCTCATTTATTCCTGACCTTATTTTCTAGTCACTAGTATGTTTTATGGTATTCCAGTTTTCACCTCTTCCTTCTTCTCTTCCATTTTTCCCTGAATTGTGAACTTCCTTACCCATGCTGATTTTGGGGCTGAGCTATAATTACCTGTGTGAAGGTGCTTTGCTTTCAGCTCTGCTATGGTTTGCAGCAGCTGCAGTGTCTGAACACAGATGGGATCCTTGCTTTCTTACATGTATTATTAGTGCAAAAAGCCAAGACTTCCCAATTCATTACTTCTTTCCTTGATATTCTTTATTATTTGGTAACTTGATGGGCTAGACCACAGGGCAAGAACAGTTTAAGGTCATCAGAATAAATGCTGTCTTGGACTTCAATTTCAGCAAAGGCTTTGATGGTTCTTTTGTAATAAAATCAAGCAGGAATGCATCATGTTATTTTCAAAGGAGTCTTTTTATCACTGTCAAGGCTGTTTGTTCTCAAGTTATCTTAGCAATCTCTTTACTGTAATGATTACAATGGTCTATGAAACACTTCATACAGAAAACACACAGAAGTGAAGAGTTTTAAATCTACCAGCAAAAAGCTGTTAGATGAACATTCCTAATAACAATTTTGAGTCAAAATTTGGAACATATTGGGAATTTGCCAGAGACATGTTCAAAGAAACAACAATTTTCAGGCATTTATCTACACTATAACATCCAAGATTTTTTATAGTCACTCCCAAAAATCTGCCTGATTTCTTTCATCATGGTATATGTGTTTTGTTTCTTTTAATTACTTCCAGAACATTTTATCTATCTTTGTTTAATGGATAACCCAAGTTCTATCCAGCTAAACAGTGCTTTATTAAATTTACTGTCCTGGTTAGACAATTTCTATTGATTAAGTTTTCTGGGGTGTACTCGACTGTGAAATGGCTCCCTTACTGTACCTCCAATGTATTAATCAAGTTTTCGGGGATGTACAGGCCTTTGGCTCATTCTCTTTCTCAAGGTATCTTTCTTGTTCTATGACTTCTAATTCATCTCTAGTTAACTGATTACCATTCAATAATTCTTTATTGGATTCTGTTCTTCAACTATTGATTAGGTTTTCTAAGAGGTATGGGTCTAAGGAGTTCCTTTCTGCAGGTGCAGCGAGGTAATTTCTCAGGGTTTTCTGCTGACAATCAGCCAACAGAGATCTAAATCAAAACCACAGGTAAACATTTTTTTAACGAATTAAATATAGTTCATTACAAAATTAAAAAAAAAATCACAGAACTCCTGGTTAACTAAGAAATAACTCACTGTCAAAAGAAATATATTATTCAAACCTACTGACATTGAAAACAAAGTAGTACTACAGTTTGCAAGAGCGGATTACTGCTTGGAACTGAGACTGTGGCTATGAAACACTTAGTCCAGTAAGATTTAACTGGAGCCCACAGATATTGTATCACTGCTGTTTATCCTTTGGAGTTACTTAATATTCTTTAGCAATGTAGTCCTTACCACTTCCTAAACATACAAAATTATCTTGGTTTGTTAACCTGAAAATTTAGTTTGTGGATCAATGTGTCTGTGTTGTTTTCTGTTTGGTTTGGGGCTTTTTGTTTTATGACCTACAGGAAAGTCTTCTAGCCTTGAAGTGGCTACAATGATGCAATTTCAGTAGAAAAAGACAAATAGCAAGCTGAAAATTTGTCCTGTTTCCAAAATCAGACCTAAATATAATAAAAAAGGGTTTAGTGAAATTAGTCTTTCAATATTGTTCCTAGGCAGAATCGTTGCTCTGCTGCAAAAACCTGTGTAGTCCAAAAAGTAGAGATCTTTGATAGGGAGGTGATGATTCCTGTGAATGGGAGATCTGAGAGTGGAAGCACCCGAAGAAGGAACAGAAGGGAGACAGAAATGGCCAGTACTGATGGCACGTAGATTTGCAGATCGTCATGATTACAGCACGTTTGAAAGGGCCTGGTAGGGCAAACAAAGGACAGTCTGAAGCAAGTAACAAGTTCCCGTACTCAGCTGTGAAGACTCAAGCTATTAAGATGGGATAGTGGGAAAGTAAAGAGCAGGGCTGGTGCCTCGGAGGCATAGAGACAAAAGAGACAAAAAGGCAGGGATGATTCACTAAGGTGTGACAGGATAGAAGACAAAGCATTTCACTGTTGGCTTCCCCGGGGTACAAATGGCACATCAGTGAATGGCTGCCAGCTTAGCCAGCATCCCTTTGTCCTTGGTCATTCTTGGTTGTAGCACTTGGGTACCTATCTGAACGTGGGTCACACAGGTGGGAAAAATCCCTCTCAATGCCTGTGAGTGTAAGCTAGTGAGTAGGATCAGTTTTGCTCCTGTAAACATGTTTTCTGGCTTTGCGTTGTTGTTGCTGCAGTGTCACGGTATCTTTTGTTACAGCCAAACACTGTTGGTAACAAAACAAATACATAAAGCAGCAGACACAAATGCTGGCTTTGGCTGCCTGGTTACCTGCTGTGGGATGCTTTGACATTGATTTTGATGATACTTTCTTCATCATGTGAAAGGTGATTTCCCCAGCACACACTTCTGCTACAGGAAATCTTGACTGGTGTTGTGTTCCTTTGTCGTTGGAGAACACAGTATATCTCTGTTTTATCACAGAAAGTTGTTGAGTGCTGATTAGTTTCTGGAATTGGTGATTTACTCTTTTATCTAAAATAGTGGAGAGCTTGCCCTGTTCTCGCTGATCCTTGCATGTGCGTCTTTAAACACATTTTGCTTTTTTTCCCTCAGGTCCTTGTTACTAATTAGCACTTCTGTCTTCATGGGTTCTGTAGTTGAACCGTCGCTATACATTGGTTTCTTTACACTTTTCACCCTTCGTATTGTATTTACGCGTTTTCACAAAAAGAAAGCTGAAGACAGTTTTCTCCCTTGCTAAATGCCTCATTGCAACATAGTTGGGGCAAAATGCCAGAGTTTGCTATTGTTTCTTAAGGTGGCTCGTAGATAGAGGCTTAGCCACGCAAGCTCTCCTTGTGCTAGGAACAGCGAGCATGTCAGGGCACACACCATGAGTGCCGAACGTATTTGCTGTGTTAAAGCATGAATTGGGCAATGAAATGGACATTAATTTTTAATTACGTATTTTTGCACAGTGGTAGAACTCTTAAGAGTTTCAGAGTTGGATAGGTAAAATGTAATTTGAAGAAACTGCTATTGCGGTGGGTAGTCTTGATCTCCCGACTGCAGTATTTTGTGGGTTCTAGAACCACGGGTTTTATGCATTTATCACTGCATGCTTGACAGCCGTGCCTGCGCATCTTGGCTGGGCGCTGAACAGGGGGGGTTGAAGGGTTGATCTAAAATCTTGGTGGGAAGAAGCTGAATCACAGTGGGTGTGCCTTATGCGGTGTTTACTGAAGGTTTACTCCTAGGGAAATCTACTGAGGGCGGTACTTGCTGGCAGCAGACGTTTTCACCCTTTTTAAGTGAGTGTGATCGAAGGAGTCCAGCCACCGACTGAGCAGACACGGAAAGTTGTTCACCTTGTCAGCAGAAGACCCAGTTTTCACCTACCTGGTCAAAGTATAAGCTTCTCTTTCTTTGTTCTTGATGCACTTGGGTATAAGAAGGGAAAAGGACCTGTGAGGATAGAATTAAAGCAAGTAATTTGTTTGTTTCTGTCTTGTATGGAACTTATTGGTAGCAATGTGCTCCCAGTCCCAGGCTCTGAGCTTCACAACTGGACAAGCGTTTTCTTTCAATGAGTGTCACAGAAAGGGGTCTTGCTTACCTTTCTTTTTCTCACTTGCATTTTGGTTCAAGCTTGTAAAAGTTTAGATTCAGTAGACACCTCAGGTAATGGGGGCAATAGGCTTAAGTTTTAATTTTTTTTTTTTTCTAAAGGAATTTTTCTCCCTCTTAAAATAGCAGATTTTCCTTCTTTAGTATCTTCAGAGTTGTACATTTTGCTGGGATGACTTCTCACATGAGGACTTGCATGTCAGCAGGCAGGGAGGTCTGACAGGTCACAGGAAGATCCGGGTTGCTAAAGCAATGAGGGGACTTTTCTGACATTTCCTTAACGTGGGCATATTACCACAGAAGCAAGCAGAGTGATGGCACATTATCGAGATAGGTGTTTTGCCTGATGAAATCTAAATCAGCCCTGTGAAATGCCCAGCACTGTTGGGCATTGCTTTGACAGGTGTGTTTTGTGCTTGTTGCACAGGATGGTGATTGCCAAGGCATGGGCTCTAAAGAAGCATTTTGATGGTCTTCCCAAAATCAGTGACTTTGACCTGAAGAAGATAGAGCTACCAAATCTAAAGGATGGAGGTGAGCAGAGTGCTACCTGTTACTACTAATTTTTCTGGGGGTTATGTGCTTGCTGATGTGTGTGGCTGTGATCTGTGAAACTGCATATTTCTCTTTGGAATTTCAAAAATTGCTGGCATGTCACAAGCTGTGCACTTAAAGGGAGAAGGACAATTGCTGAAGAAGTATACTGATGGGGTTGGTGGTTTCAAAGAGACCTTGCCTTCTGATAATGCCCTTAGGAACAATGTTTGAATTCTAAGTCCATTGCACAGCATTTGGGGCATACCTTTCAGAGTTTCATGCTGCCTAATTACACTTGCTACCTGATGACAAAGGCACTGGAATGTGTTTCCAAATGGAAAAAATTACCGAAGTGATACGGCCTCAAAACTGACAACCCTAAGGAAAACAGAATTTTTTTAATGCAGAAAGAGAGAAGCAGAACCGATGAAGTATTAAGACCCTAACACATTTTACTAGTAAAATGTTTTGATCTACTTTCATTTGCAAAATGGTTTGGAAGAAGATGGAGAACATGATACCCTATAGGAGTAGGCTTTTGGTGGAGTTTTTCATGCAGACAGGGAAAATACTGAGGATAGTAGTGGGGGAGAGCAGAGTGACTGCTTTGGAAATGTATCTGCAGCTGAAAGACCTCAGGGCTGGAGTCAGTGAAGGCTGGTCTTTTATTTCAAGAAGTAAGATGGCGAGATTTCTGCCCACATTCAAAATCTACCCTTTTTTTGCCAGACCTTGTCTTATTTAATCTGTTGCAACAAGAAGAGAGGTTGAATATAAAGAGAAAGGACAATTTTTATTCCTGAGTTTCTCTGTTTTGAGAAGAGTAGGAATATGTAACAATAACATATCAACAGCAAGACCTGTTGATAAAAGAATGAACTTTGATTTTTGGTTTCACATGGACATTTGTACCATATTTTCTGGAGCATCATCCCACCACTTGTCATTTACAAAATTTGCCACACTTTAAAAGGTGTGCAGGAGGATATTAAAGTACCAATTATGTTTGCAACTTAAATGTTTGAAAACTCATTTCTTCTTACATATATGGATGCACTTAAAAATTTCATGCCTGTGGGTATTTAAGAACGTGGAGTATTTTTCTACTTCCTATTTTAATCCCTAAAGCAAAAAGAGGCATAAGTTCACACTACAATGACACTTTTAAAGGCAATGGCCTTCCTTGTTATGTTACATGGCTTTCCTGCTCACTCTCAAGCAATGGAAGGTATTTACATCTGAGTACATTTCCAGCTTGTACTAGCTAGACCACTGCAGCGCAGGCAATGAAAAATATTAGTAGGTGGAGATGAACTGTTAAAAGTGCTGTGTAAATGGGAAGTTTAAAACATGTTTAACAGTATCTTTCCCAAGAACTAGTATTAATAGAGACTGTAAAGTGGATTAAGCTACTTAGAAAAGATAAACTAATGCCTCCTCTTTAAGGCAGCCAAGTCGTTTCTATCTGACCTGTGCCACCCTCTTCTGGCTGAATCATGGGATGACATTTTATATACATCAACATTAAATGAGAGTTTTTAAAAATTCTGGCTGCTTGACCCCTCTGTAGAGAGAGCAGACACATGCAAAATTGCAGGGTTGGAAATAAGATAGTTTCCTTAAGCTACACTGGGAAAAGTTTATTTTTCAACAGTGTACCAATACCCCCAAAACTAATGAATGTAGTAGTTGTTTCTGGTAGGTTTTCCCTAAACAAAGATGAGGTATGGGGGTTTCGAGTTGTCAGGAGTTCATATCAATTTAGCTGAAACACTGACTTGTGAAAACTATGCTCTACTATGCTGTTAATATCCAGGAATTTGCTTTGTCTTTCGTTGCAGAGTTGCTGCTTGAATCAGTGTTTCTCAGTGTTGATCCTTACATGAGGTATACCTTTTTGTCCTTTCTGAATTTCTGGCTAAAGCACCTAATTTCTCATTTGATTTGCTGCTTAAACCTCAAAACAGCAGTGGGCAGCACACACTGTCACCAGAGTCCCAATCCCTTTGTCTGCTTTTTAAAAAATGTATGTTAATTACAAGACTCAAAATATGGAGCTGTGCCAGATTTAGCTAGACATTGGGGTAACATTTCTTCTGCCGTAGACTTTTCTTGGAATCATCTGTTGTTCCTTGTCATGTTTTCAACTAGAATGCAATGTACTCAGATGAGACTGAAGCCTTGTAGCAGTTCCTGCTTAATTTAACTTAGCAAACTTGTGCTTAAGGACACATATTCTAAGTTGGGCATTGCTGATACACCCAATAGGCAGTAGTTGAAGCACAGGGAGACTGGGTCGTTTGAAGAGGCATTGTGGACAGTAAATTCAGAGATAGTTCTCTGAGTCTTAGGCTTCTTGTAGTGGTGGACCATGCTGGGAAGATTAATGCTACCATCCCTCCAACACTCCTGCCCAGGATGCCCAAGTAGCTGGCTCTGGAAAACATCCCGTTATGCTGTTACAATGACAAGCTATTTGTGATCTGTTCAACAACACTGCTGACACTCTATTCCTGGGTCAAACAGTTGCTACTGCTTGTAGTGTGTCTGGAACATTATTAAAGTTGCATACAGTAAGCTGTGTTTGCCTGTGTTACAGACCTTACAGTCGACGGGACATGAAGGAAGGTGACATAATGATAGGCACGCAAGTTGCCAGGTAAGACCTTCAGTTCCTGGCATCAATATGCGTGCCAGATCTCAACAGGAATGTGCTGACACTCAAGACTGTGTTACCCATGCTTGACTTGTGTCTACATACTTCTGCTATTGACATTCTTACCTATAACTTGGAATGTGTTTTTCCTCTAAGAACCTCCTTTGCCTTTCTGGAGAGCATTTAGACATACATCTGTATGTTGTTTCTGGTAATAATGTTTTCAAAGGCAATTTTTACAAGTATGAAGGACCAACCATTGTACTTGCCACAAATTTTGAACTTCTCTGCAACTATGCATGCTATCTACTTCAACTGAAAATACCTCCACATCACCAAGGATACAGCTCTAGCCAAAGGGTTATATAACCTTAAATCCATCCTTTTTCCAAGCTTGTGGTAATGTTGCTACACAGATGTTTCCCTTTGTTGGCTTGTTCCTGCTGTGCTGCCTGTAAGTTGCTGCCTAGAACCATCTGTGGCCTTTGACTTCTGTGTTTCTCTGCCAAAACATTGGGATAAATTAACAACCAAATCTGATAAACAGAAGGTCAACTGTTTCTAATAATTCTAAGCTGCTTATCTACCCATTTCCAACACAGTTTGCTTGTTAAGCTAAGAAAGTGGAATTTTCATTTGGCATAGAGACTGCTGATATGGATATCTCCCTAATTTTAGACATTGATTTTTACCTAGTTTCATTATCCCAAGGGATTCCATCTTCAGGATCTTCAACTTTTAAATGAGCTGCAGGTTGTCTGAGAACAGACAGCCTATCAGCATGTCCTTACTGTTCCATGCTTTAATCCCAGCGTCCTCTTTCCTGCGTTCTAACTCACAGAAGCCTGGTCTGATCTCAAACCAAGCTGGTGCTAGTCAAAGAAACAGTTGGCATTTGTGTGGGAAAATTTGGTTTGTCATGGGCTGGGCTGAATCTAAAATCATCTTACCACTATCTCCCTCATGATAAGAGGTTGTGGACATTTCAGGAAAGACACTTGACACCTACAGCAGGTATAGGATAAAAATCATGACATGAAATACTTCTTTTCTGAATCACAGGAAGAGCTGGTATTGATTTTTTCTAACAGGATGTGGTTTTGTTTTTGTTGTTACCATTGTGTTTGTTTTTTGTTTTGGTTTCTTTTACTTTTTAAACAGGGTTGTAGAAAGCAAAAATCCTGCTTTCACAGTGGGGACCTTTGTCGTGAGTGACAAGGGCTGGAGAACTCATTTTATCTCTGATGGGAAAGACTTACAACTCCTTCCTTCCAATTGGCCAGAATCACTTCCCAGATCTCTAGCTCTTGGAACAGTTGGCATGCCAGGGTAAGTTTTGAGATAAAAAGGCAGCTGTCTCCTGGATTTTAGTGTGTAGGAGGTTTCTGGGTGGCTGTTTTGACCTTTGTCTTGTTTCTTCACACTGGTAAAAAAGGTGTGCTTCTGGATGCCCTTGCCCTGTATGGGGCATGAATTTTGGCCCATCCTCTACATCAGAGGAGATTTGCCTTGGATATTATTGTGCCTCTCTTTGAGGAGCTGTAATAAGTCAGAAGGAGGATCCAGGAAGAGATGGAAAGAATCTAGTTCAGTCTAGTTAACCTCAGTGGAAAATCTCAAACTTAACTGGCACCTGGACTAGTCTGCTTTTGCTGACTGGGCTCTGTTGCCATCCCTGTATTTCCAGAATCAATCCCAAAATGCAAAAGACA
>JANRMJ010000079.1:52592918-52604495 GCA_025584955.1 Alethe diademata
AGGCCTTGCCTTGAGCAGCTGTCATTTTCTTTAAACTGTAGCAGGAACTCAATATAGTAATCATCTAATTAAAGTCTACACCAAGACTTTAATATGGATATCCATTTAATCAAGCAGTGGTCTCTGCAGGAGCTTACTGCTTTTCTGTTCCCACACATAATTCTGCAGCTGACTTAAGCAGTAACAGAAAGAGCAAAACCGAAAAGGCTGGATTATTGGCAGTATTTGTGAATGGAGAGAGAGGAGTGTTACTTCACTCTCTGAAAAGCATGGCACGTTTTGGGGAGGTGACAGTCAAATTAACATGAAACTGATCCAGTCCATTCCTGGCCCCACCTTCAACCACAGGCAGTTCTCTGCTATTGCTGAGGAGGGAGTGAGTGTGGATGGCTCCACATCATGTGGTCATGGAGGCTGCACTGATACCTGTAAACAAAGCAGTAGCAAGGCCCACTTGTAAAACTACTGGAACAGCCCTCAGAACGTTTCTGATGTCTCCCCAATACAGCTGAAATTATTGAATGTCAGTTCACTTTCAAGATAAAGAACTAGTCCTATCTCTTTTGATTTCCTACTACAGCTAACATATGCATTATACCTGATAGTATAATACCTGTCCACAGGGGTGTTAGCTGATATACCAGCCTTAAACTCCCTGGCTATGTACCCGGTTTAAAAGAAGCCATCATCATCTCTTTAGCATGTCTTTCCTTCAGCAGTGCTTCTGCCGATTCAGGGATGAAGGCCGTGGTATTTTGCCTTTCTCTGGAAGTTGAAAGGAATACTTGGTGTCAGGGCAAAGTGTTTGTCTCTGTGGCAGTAGCTCCTGCCACTTTGTGTAAGCCTTCCAAATTTCATGTCCCATGCTGATAAGATCTTAAGTAGGTTTTATGGTCATGTCCATTCCCTTCATTCTCACTACCAACTTTTGTGCAGAGCTCGCCACAGCAGTATATTTTCTCACAGCTTTTCACTATTAAAAGCTTCTTTTTACAGCACATTCCTATTTTGGAGATGAGAACCATAAAGTAAAAAGTTTGCATCACCATGATGTAAAGATGCAAAGTTGCAGAGTGGCATGTGAGAAAAGGAGAGCTGGTGCTTCTTAGCACCCTTAGAGGGATCTACATGCTAGTCCTGCCTGATGCTTCCAAACCAAGCTTCAGTAAGCAGATTTGGAATTAAAACTGATTCCCTACATTCAAAACTAATTTTTAGAAGAATGAGATTGAGTTCTCATAGCACTGTGTAAATGCAAGGGTTTGCATTTACAGCCACCAATTCTTTGGGGTAGTAGAAGTTGCTGCCCCTGACAACCTGTTGGTGCAACAATCCAGTGCTGGCAGATTTTGGCAGTCGTTGCTAAGCACTGAATTGTCTGTAGTGCTCCACATGCTCTGGTTCTTGCAGGTGGGTGGAGAATTTGCCAGTATTGCTATCAACCAGATGAAGAAATACGGAAGGATTGCAATCTGTGGTGCCATCTCTCAGTACAATGACTCTGTACCTCAGAAAGGTGAGAGCCTTTATTGTATCTAAATTGATTTTCTCTTTGGTGATGACAAAAAGACATAATGAAAGTCTACTCTTTACTTCTCTGTGCCATTTAAGTGTGTATATGTGTATACATTTGGGTAACTAACTGCTGCTGTGGGACACTGGGACCATGCTCCTTGTTGTACATGCACTCGTCCTCCTTTGTGCACACTGTCTGGTGAACATCAGCTGGTTAGAAATGAAGGACTGGCTAGAATATGTAAAACAGGACTCCACATGGCCCTGTGCAGGTATACATCAGCAGAAGGCAGGTGTGGTGTCATGATGCCATTTATACAGTAGTACGCACTTTAAGATGAGATAGTAGTTTTCCATTAGGGTTTTAGATGATGCAGCTTAAGGTTTTGGTTTTTTTTTTCCCCAGAAGATTTTAGCTACTAATAAAACTGCTGAGAAATGTGGGTGAATGAATATTCATTTTTAATATCATTAAATTTTCCAGATTTACCGTCTGAAAGAAGTAGGAGGAGTGTATTCCCTTTGGTAGCTGACCACCTTTGGGCTCTCAGATCACTTTAAAAAAATGGAACAGGTTCTTGGTGATGAGGAAACTATCACACATTTTTATGATTGAGGAAACTGTTTTTCTAGAGTTTATAACTTCAATTTTGAGAGTTAGAGCATGAGAGCCTGTCAGGCTATCAAACAAGGTCTTAAAACAGTTTTTTGGAGATTCAGCTTAAGTCCCTCAGGTGAAGCTGAGGCCATTTTATTTTTGAATGAAACTGCTTTCAGAATTGTTTAGCTCCATAGCTTTATGGATCAGGCCTTTGTCTCCCCAGGTGACTCTTTGTCCATGAGTCTTCGGTCTTTTGTGCTGGAAGTTCTTTTTGGAAGAAATATCTGTTGCTTCTGGCTGAAACAAAGTGATTCAGTGGTCTTTACTGGCTAAAAGCTCACTGTGTTCATTGGGTCTTATTCTGAATGAAACTGATATTGCAGATGGCTTGTTGGTTCTTTTCCCTTGCAGGGCCTTATGTGCAGCTTCCCATGATTTTCAAAGAGCTTCAGATGGAAGGGTTTCTTGTCACCCGATGGAGCAACCGGCGGAAGGAAGGTCTGCAGGCCCTCTTAAAGTGGGTCGTGGAGGTAAGGAAGGAAGGACCCGTTGTTTCTAAGGTGTACTCACACTGCAGATTCCATCTTTGCAAGAGGTCTCTTGTCATAGCTGTTTAGGTGAGATCCCAGCATGATATTTTCCTTCTCCCTGACTTGATCCTTGAGACTCTTGGATACACTTAAACCATAGTAAATATACCTGATCCCTTCTGTTTTCTTGAGACCTCTGATATCACCCTGTGGACTCCAATATAATCCAGAATACACATAGGCTTTGAAGAAGCATGCTTCCAGATTAAGTCAAAACACTTATCTGGTAATGAAGAATTTAATATTTAGAATAATTCCCATATTTTCATTCAGTCATTTGTAGTATGGGCCAGGATTTCCATTGCAGTATTGTGCTGAAATTACTGGAAAGAATGAATGTTTTTATAGTAAAGGGACTTACTAGGGAATTTCTTATATTTCATTTTTCTAGGGGATGACTGAGTTAGTAACCAAATTGGTTCATGGTTGTGAGAAGTTTGTGAGTGTGAACAGTAAAGGCTGAGAGGCTCTACAAACATGAGGATTTGGGATGGGTCGGGTTTTGGTCATTCAATTTGCAATTCCATGAGACAGGCCTGGCTTTGGGGAAATGATCTGCTACCTGTCAATTGTTTGGGGATCAAGTAGCAATAAATCTATCCTAATAGGTTTTTACAGCAGTGACTTTTGCTTCCTGTTCTGACTCCAAGTAGAAGGTTTTACAACAAAAGCAGATGCTCACAAGAGCCCACCTGGTTTTGCAGTTGTCCTGGTGCATGCCAGCTTGCATGTTTCAAGTGAAATATATATGCTGGAGAAAATTTTACTGCAATTTATTCAGTTGTAGTGGATGAAAATTCAGCAATTTCCTTTCTTTCTTCTGACAGGGAAAGGTGAAGTACCATGAACAAGTCACTGAAGGATTTGAGAACATGCCAATGGCTTTTATAGGAATGTTAAAGGGAGAAAATCTTGGAAAAGCTGTTGTAAAAGTGTGAAGATCAGCTTTTCTTGGGAGACTGGTACAGGGGAATGTGATTCTGTTAAATGGTTTTAATTCGCTCATCAAATCATATGATCAGTACGTTTCAATCATTTTGCTGGATGTTTGGTGTTCATAACTTCTGTTAATAATTTGGCTAATAAGTCTCAGTATATTCCAATTGCTTTGCTCTTGAAGAAATTGAGAATTGCTTCCCAGAGCTACACTAAACAAAGTGCCTTAAAATTGCTGAAAATCAGAACTGTAACTGATCTAATAATAGCTTGAACCTTTTTATGACCAGGCTTGTAGAAAGGAAAATCAATTAGAAAAGCTTTGCTAACTGATGGCACATTTAATTTTTACCCATTGATTTGGCCCAGAACTTTACAAGGGGGATTTTTTTTAAACCCATATCAAGGAGCAGAGAACAAGCTAAACTAACAACACTTGGGGATTCTAGCTTCCTCTCTAGCTGGCTTTTTATTTTTTTTATGAAACAGTATAGCTATCTCAGTTATTCTGAGAATATGGAAAGGGAAAATAAATCTCTTAATGTATATTTTGCTTGTGTTATAGTTCTATTTGTGAAACACTCTCACTTGTGGTTAACACAGAGGAGCTAAAATATTACAAGGGCTTGTTTATCCCAGCAGATCTCAGTACAGGTGATATGGATAGATTACGAATTTCCTTGAGAAACTTGTCATTGGTGTCCAAGTGTGGAGCTGGCCTTGCCATAGTGTTTATCCTAGCTCTCCTGGAAGGTGAGATGAATATGATGGCCCCACTGTGTTAAATTGGTGCCCAGCAAACACAGTGCAAAGGAGACACAAAGGTAGCAACACTAAATATCTTAGATGTTCTGAAAAAGAACAAGGACCTCTGGGATACAGAGAGGCATTGAAGGTGATTGTGATACATTTTCAGTCACTGTGGAGGACTTCTTGGTTAGTTTTAAGGTTTCATTACTGATCCTTGAAGAGAGATCCCAAGCAGCCTTAATACCTTTGCAGTGCCAGGATTAGATGCTCTGTATGTCAACAAAAAGAGATCACCTATTTAAGATGCAGATTGACAATACTTGCTGAGTGGACTTAGCAAAACACACCCTGAAATGGAGGTCAACTGGCCACTGAGGAAATAATGAATCATGGCACAAGTAGGCAGTAGTGTTTTCTGAGGAGAATGAATTGACAATTTGAGTTAGCTCCAAAGCTGTGGTTTTACATAGGCAACTGAGGAAGATCTGTGGACTAATACCACTGCATATCATGTAAAGTAGTAAACCAAAAAAGGGAAGCTGTTGCCAGTAAGCTTCAGATGCACTGAGTAGAGGTGTGCTTTTGTGTGGTGGTTTTTTGTTGAGGAATTTTCAGAGGGCTTGCAAGTCCTAAAATACTGAACTGTTTTAAGTTAACTGAGTTAATGATCTCTTGTTTCAACTGGAGTGATGATTGGGAAATGAATTAAGAATAGCCACATGGAGTTCCTGTCTCTTGGTCAGAACTGCAGAAAGATTTATGAATTTGAATAATCCTGGCTCAGCTGTTTCCTCCTAAAATACTGATCTGTACATTCCCCTTGCTGTGTGTAGATTTTATGTTTCATAAATAGCAGTTGATTTTTCAAGGCTGTTTAACCACAAAAATATAATTTTTCCATATAAAACAAACACCACACACCTCTGAACTTCTCTGGGGAATATAGCTATATCCTCCTGAGAATTCAGGTTTTCTGTTACATGTCAGGAAGACTTCTGCCACATGAGTAATGACAATTATATCCCTCATTGTCTGGCACTGGCTGGAGGTCTTGCAGTAGTTTCTTACTGTGTCCTTTGTTGTCCTCAAAGTTCTAAGTTTGTGGAACAATACCTGGATTTTTCCACATACTGAAAATAAAAAGGAAATATTAATTTTTTTTTTTTCTTGTGGCAGTGGCACAAAGCAGAAGGAAGGTCTCTCTGTTTCCCCCTGATCCTATGAGTACAGCCAGGGTAGTGAAAGTTAACAAGGTGACAACGCCCAGCCTAGAACAAAGGTGCAGCCATGTGTTGCTGGGGTTGGCTTTTCTGCCAGTGCATGGCTCTGTGTGTTTTTAGGGGCAGAGCATGGGTAGCACCATGCAGGCAGTCCAGCCTGTCCTCTGACAGTTGCACAGGGCCTGTGAGCAGCAAACACTGCCAGGCACCCCCTCCTCTAACACTATCATTCTGCAGCTGACCTTAAAGGCTTACTGGGAAAGTTTGAGCTCTGGTGGTCCCACAGGTGTCAGAAGGTGTTGCAAGGGCTTGCCTCGGGCTAGGTCAGTTCATCAGTTCTGCATTGCATGTGTTTGCAAAGGCGGAAAGGGTGCCAGCTCTGCCCAGGGTGCAGTGGTCATTCTTCAATCACCTTGCAGCTGTGGCTGATACTCATCTCTGGTCTTTTTCTGCTGCTTTTCTCCAGTCCACATGGCCACTGCATAAGTTACACTTTACAAGTAGGGTGGCAGTGGGATTCTTGGGACTTTATTATCCCAATTAATTGAGGATGTAATATATGAGAGCAAGAGGGAGAGTTTATTTAATCTTAAATGTGAACAGCTATAGGCTTCATAATTTGTTGGCTAAATAGTTTTTCATTTATACATATCATTATTTCTAGAGTAGTGGTTTAACTGCTTAACACCTTATGCTTGCCTCTGCAAAATGAAGCAGTCTCTAGAATTGTTCCAGCCTAATAAATATCCGACTTTTGTGTCTAGGCAATGTTGAGCTGGGGCTGGTAGCAATAACTTGTCTGAGCTCAGGACATAGTGGGTGCCCTCCTTGGCCTGCCACACCAAAGGTGGCCTCAGGAAGCACTGGAAATTGTTCCAAAGGGTCATGGGTTGTTGAAATCAGGGAGCTATCCCTGGAATGCATTGCTGCCTGAGGAGCTTCTCTCATGGTCCCCCCATCATCAGTGCCCACAGGGGAGGGGTCATGAGACACCATGGCCCAGCCACAGCATCCATTCCTATGTGGGGTGAGATCTATTCCCCAGCTGGATCAAATCCAACCTTAAACCACCACCTCTGCCTGTATCAAAGCAAGCAAGCCATGCCTCGAATACTTTGCTTTTATCTTGCTCCCATGACCCCTTATGTTATTTGTTCATCTCGTGCCATGGGCTCCAGACAGGTTAGCTTGCTGCTGGCCCTCACCTACAGTGTAGGGAGATGCCTCCTGTCCCTGTCTTCAGCCTGTCATCACTAGCTCAATGTGGGCTCAGCTTTGAGGAAGCTGAAAGACTTTGGAGCAATCCTGCTAAGTGGTGCTAAAACTGCCCATTGTGTCTCCCTTATGAGAAGGCTTCACAGAGTGAGTACTGTTCTTGGTGTGTGTCCTTGCTCTCCTCCAAGTTCCCCTCTCAGAGGAATTAGAAACAAAGAAAGTTGAAATACTAGAGTTCATTGTCTCCCTGAGCAAATGTCATGGACTTACTCAAGTAGAGGGGAGATGGCCTAAGCCTGGTCTAAAGCTCTTCCTCCTTCTATGCCTTTGGACTTCATCACCCCCTGGAATCTGCTGATTCATCTGTCACATGCATGACAAACGCTCCAATTCCTGTAAGCCAAGCAGAAGGTGCCACCAGGCTAGTAGAAGCCCACCTTCCCCCATGCAGTCCCCTCTAGCCCTTGAGGTTGTACCTCAAGGTACAACCATCACCCCAGCACTGTCAGAAAGGTACAAGCCAAGGCATTCCCAGAGCCTGCCTGTGTATAGACACGTGCATAAAACCCACAGACAGCCGTGGCCACCTTGTGGCGATCTGCATGTCTCAAGCTTGCATTTGTCAGCTGCAGGTAACAATAGGACTTCATGCATGCATCCCTCACCTTGTCTACCAACCCGGACCATAGAAAGAAAAACTGCATTTCAGGTGGGTGTACTTCTCCACCATCTCCTCCGTTTTTTTCAAATTTCTCAAACTTATCAAGGTTTTGTTACTGGAGAGGCTGCAGGGCTGCTGTCACCACATCAGATAGAACCACTGACAGCCAGCTTCAAAAGGGACTTAAACAATGGCCAAAGCCAAGGCCCTCCGTGATACCAGATTTTAAATGAAAGCTCTAAACTATAAAGGCAGGGAGAAAGGAATAAGAGTGCATGAGAAAAAGGATATTGTAAGACACCTTTACCAGGTCAGACCCTCCCACCCTTCACCAAGGGCCAGGGACCAGCACAACAGAGTTAATCCAGCAAGTATTTCAACAGTATGCTCCTCAAGACAATTCCTTTGGTGGCTGAAAGCTGCATGTGAACAGAGCACAACACAAAACTGCTATGCCAGTTTGTTGGCATTGGTGAAAAAATAGAAGTATTTTTTTAGCTTGGTAGATCCAGCTAGTTTTCATGTATGAACAGTTAAGAAATTAAACATTAAAATTATTACCAATACTCCTACTGGAATCATTCCAGAGGGGAATCAAAGTCTAACTTCATTCAGGTCAAGGAAAGAATGGAAAGCAGATGCCTAGCTGGAGTTGAAGTTGACTGCTGCAAGAGATCAAAGAGCTGTATGGGTAGTTAAACACCTCACGTGCACGACATACACTTCCCCAAGTGTACACCAGCCCTTTCAGAACCCCTGGATGGAGGTAAGG
The DNA here is from genome assembly GCA_025584955.1 of Alethe diademata. Lineage (NCBI taxonomy): Eukaryota > Metazoa > Chordata > Aves > Passeriformes > Muscicapidae > Alethe > Alethe diademata. The sequence goes on from JANRMJ010000079.1 coordinate 52,601,179, forward strand.
AGTGTCACTATTCCACTGCAATTTGATCACTGCACAGTTCACTTGTCCACTCACTGTGACCCCTTGGCCCTTCCTTTCATGTTAGTTAGTCCTCTCTCATTAAGCCTGATTATTCCAGCTATGTCTTTTAATTGCTGTACTCAAGGAAGTACTTCTCTTCCTGTTGGCCAGCCCATTATGAGCAAGCTATGTAACAGGCCTGCAGTCGAAAAACATCTTGTTTTTCTTGTTTGACAGCAATGCAGAGATCTCAGCTATTTCATAGCCAAATGACACAGACTACAGTCATTGCCTGAGGGGAGAACTTCTTCCTGAAACCCTTATCCCCAGAAGAAACTTCTATGTTGTTTTTTCTCTGCCATGTACATAAAGTCTACCAAACATTCATAAGTAGTTGGCCATCTACCCACTTCCCTCTTACAGGCATCTTTGCAGATCATTGGATCAAAGCAGCCAATTCTGTTCATGCCAGCAGCAGACCACAGAGTTTAATGAAAGAGTGAATGCTGTGCTACTGCCTGGGACATAGCAATACTGGCCTCACACCTTCACACACCAAGCAAAAAAATGCACCCACTGAGCTCTCTATGAAGTATCATTACTTAATACTCACATGGGAGGGCACAAGGCTACTCATACCCATTGCCTTTAGAACAAAATGTTTATTTGCTATACCTAAGCTTGTTAAAGACTGAAACACCCTGTCCTTGCCCGTTGAAAGATTCAAGCCAGTTCCCATCCAGAACTAGGGTTCTCTCCTCCCAGTAGGGGCACTTTTGCTCTAGGAACTGAGGCTCCTTACATATAACCAGAACAAAGCATAGGCTTTGCTTTCCATCACCTGTAACGACAAGGACCAACTACAGTCAAATTCTGGTATAACTCTGCATTTGAGGACCGTGTGTTGTTTTCTTTAAAGGGAGAATTTACCTAACATGGAGATCCTCATTGCATATTCCATAAAGAGCCAAGCCTTAAAGAACATCTTTCAAATTAGGGGATGCAAGTTATTTTCATCACAGTATGCCTACGTACCAGTTTTCTTGGGAGGGGAAGATGTTGCAGCACAGGAAGCTGAACTCACTGTCCTTTTAAGAACTGCTTTGCACCCCTTGCTTCAGCACAAGAGGTATTCCAGCTATTCTGGTCTTCCCAATCGTGACTTGAATTTCCAGTCACTGTCGCCTGGATTGTCCAAGGCTACTGCAGAGTAGCATCTTATTAAAAAAAGCAAATGAAGTGTTAATTTAAACTCAGCACAGCAGCAATGCATCACTGACTGCACCTTTCCCCTGCAACAACCTCATCTAGTCTTGCCTCAGCAGAAATACTGTATGTTGCAGCACACTTCAGCATTATTTCTTAAGGATGAAGTGATATGCCAGGGCCTCTTACTTCATCTGGAAGTTCCAGCAGGAATTTTTAAACCTTTCTTGCTCACAGTTCCTGCCCAAAGGTAATAAATAGCCCATGCAGAAACTGCTTTCAGAAGGAATGCTTGTTTGCAGATAGTGTGGTGTTCATAGTGCATTCTTGCTCCAGCTTCATTTTATTCTCTCCTCATGAGTCTGTCCATGGCGCACCACTTGGGGTAGTGGTTTCCCATTTACCTTTGAGCTGTTCAAACATGCAGCTGCACTTCTTAGTCAAAAAAATATTTCCCAAGTTCTTCTAATTGTATAATCACAACTTCGAACTTACATCCAAGAAAAGCCTTGATGGCTCATCCTCAAGTAAAGGGTGTGGCCACTTCTTGGACTAGAAAAATCTTGTTTCAAGTTGGGAACACACATTAAGCTGTTTAAGGCCCCCAGTCCTCCAAAGCCATCAAGAAATTAACGCATGCTTGCGAAGTGAGTGTAAGGCTGAGTCATGGGTGAGTTCCCTACCACAAAGACAAGAGGCTCACTCATTCCACATTGTCTGCATATGCAACAGGAAGTCCAGCAGCACAACTCACTAAGCTGTACCCACTGCTAGCTACAGCCCTGCTCCCTTCTTTACTGAGTTCTTATACAGGACCACATCCATGCCAGCAGGGAAGCCATTTTGATACAGTGGGAAAAAAAAATAAAAAAAAATCACTGTTTCCCTTGGTTACAGTGTCAAAAGTAGGTGAATGGCAGGTAAAAAAAAGGCTGGCAGGTCAGCATTCATCTAGACAGCCTGATTCAGGATTGGAGGACCACAGAGTCTAGTTTACTGTCCAACCCAGTGTCAAATGCATTCTAAGAGCGCAACAGTGCAATCACATGAAAATTAGTAGAGTATATAAATCTAAAATTCTCTTGACCTTAAGAAATCACATATGTCACTTCTTCAGTCATTTGTTCCAGATTGTTGCCTAGGAACAAAGCAGCCCAACTCAGACTAAACACACTTTTTTACTAATAGAACCAGAAGGTACACACACTAATGCAAAGGCAAATTGAAAAGGCAAAAAGACAGCAAGTCCAAGTCCTACCTTGCACATCTATGGTAGGATTGATACCATGCTCTGGAAGGACAAGTCTTAGTTTTGAAGTCCAAAATGCAGCTTGAAACATTCTAAAAGTCTTTTAACTACACAGATGTAACAAAAGAAAGAGCTATCCCATCTATGACTAACCTGTTTTCTCCAACTCTTCTTTCAGTATTTGTAAACCAGATTATAGCCTGGTGACTACCATCTGAGTAGGGTGGCAGCAGACTCCTCCTAAAGCAACTGTCATGGATCCCAAGCCAATAGTAGATGAGGTTGCCTTTGATAAGTCTTTGTATATAGATAGTACTCCTTTAACACAGCAAAACCTGACACTCCTGACATTGTGAAATTCTTAATATTTTTGTTAAACACACAGCAATATGCAAAAGTGAAGAGTTTATACTTTATTGTACTCATATACATGGACCAAGAAGATAGTTTGCACCATTTAATCTAGCTAGCTTGTTTAGGTTTCTTTTTAAGTAGAAAAGTTGCAGGCTGTAATTTAGCCAAAGCACACATGCTTCAATGTCTTCAAGGCTGCAGATTAGACTAGACTTTTAATGGTCTCTTCCAGCTTCTCTTTATTGGCCCCAGAGAACTCCTGCACCTGTAAAGAGAAATTGGTTTTTAGAACTCTTGCATTCAGTGCTTCTTAACATTAGTTGCATGCATCCAGTCACATACACACCTATTCAACTCTGCTAAAAACTACAACTTTTCCCACCCTCAAAACAGGGAGTATTTTGCACATGTTCATGTATTTATTTCCCACTAATTCAATTCATGCAAAAGTTGAGACAGAAGACTATCAAAATTCACTTCCAGACTACCACTGATCCTGAATCAGTAT
>JANRMJ010000079.1:52639691-52655435 GCA_025584955.1 Alethe diademata
CTTCTTCAGTAATGGTTGCCTGACCTGGAATACAGGTCAGGCTGACTCCTACACCAGCAGGACATTCATGCATTGGGTGAGCATTGCAAATTAATGTCTCTTCCCAAACAGACCTTTTCAGTAAAGACCAAAATCTGTGTTTCATAGCACCTTGTCCTTGCGGTATTGCCAGTGTAAGGCATAAGGTCCAGCACGCTCATTCTTATAAGCAAAGCCACACAGCTGAACTTCCTGCAAGGTGATCTCCTTTGCAGTGGGCTGCTTGAATCAAGCAGGAGCCAGATGAATGGAAATGGGGAGGTAGTGACAGCTGAAACATATCTGGCATTTACAACCTGCACCTTCATGCAAACAGAGTTTGGAGGCAAAGTGCATGTGCAGAGCATATGATCAGGTGGGTAGCACTTTTGCTTTGAAGCTGTTTAATTGCAGAATGCCTCAGGTAGATCCAAAACTTAAATTTGTGCTTTCTCTGCTTCTTAGGGTTTCGTGGGCATGCCAAGGAAAAAAAAAACCAAAACAAACCAACAGTTTGTTGTTGATATTATAAGCACATTTTCAGTAGAGGAAATTAATTTTTAAGAAAAGAATGGAAGATATTTCTGTTTATTTTTGCCTTTTTCCCCAGTGCAAGGTTTCAATGTGACAGGACAAGCAGATACACTGCTAGCCCCAGTAAATACATATAGTGGTAGCTGCCTGTGAGACTCAAAGTGGAAAACCAGGCAGCAATGTTTGTCACTGGAAGGGCTAAAATGGTTAATTCTGTATTTGTATCAATCTTTATTTTGAAGTGCAGGCTGCTAGTTTTTAAACTGTAATGGCAACCAATGAGATTTCAGCCAAGGGGAGGAGAAGAGCCCACAGCTGTGACACATTGACAGGTTGTCATGACCTGACAAAATTAATTTTCGAACAATGCAAGAGTTGGCTCAGTCAATCCCAGAATTATTTCTAATTACCACTGAAAATGTGATGAAGGCAGGAAATGTAACAGAAGACTGAAAAAGTGCATCAGGAAACCTGCATAGCAGATTGTACCTCCTGAAAGGAGGTTAGAGGTGATGCTGACATGCAGGAGCAGGACACCTGGCACATCTCTTGGCACTGCCGAGGCTTTTTATACCTTCTCTTGTGAGACTTTCCAGAGCATAGTGTAAAAGAGATTACTAGACGGTGGGTGCAGATTTTGTTGGGTGATTGCATCTGGAGACAATGACTTCTGGCCACACTGACGAGATACTTCAAGAAGTTCTTGATTTATTATTATTATTTTTTTTTCCTCAGTCTGGTCCCAATAAGTGTTTTTATTGTTGACCTGAATGCTGGATCGCGGCATGTGCTTCTGACATCTACAGATGATGATGAACTGGGATGCACTGCCCTGAAGCACAGGAATAATGATAATGATCTTGGCAAACTGGAAAAGTGGTTTGGTTAATAAAACGAATTACTCTGAAAAAGGACAGGTGCAAACACTTGTTTGTGCAAACAACTTGTTTGCATCTCTGCAGTATGTCTGGGAAACTTCTTCCCCTTCTGATAGCTGGCAAGCTACTCCTGGACACAAAGTAGAAAAGGAGGAATATAAACCCCTACATCATCAGCATAAGACATGAAAGATGTTATCTCATACTGCTCATGCGTGCTGACCAGAGATGTCTGGGAGGTGGATGAGGCAGAGAGTGCCACATGAGGGTGCCTGTTGGGAGTTCTCTTCCATGAAAAGGGTAAACACAAGAACACCTTTGGATGTTGAGTCCTTGGGTGCTAGGTGGCCCCGAGGCTATCTCTCCCTGGACAGATGGCCTTGGAGATGCCTGGACTTGGAAGCAAGCTCTGCGGAGGGGAAGAGCAGAGATTATTCTCTTCTTCCTGTCTCCTCACCTCTCCCTCCTCCTTCCTTGCATCTTGTTTCTGTACAAATAAAATTAGGACAAACAAGAACCAAAACACCCTGGGGGACCATGAACAGATGGGACAAATGGATGTAGCAAATGTAGATTATTTTGGAAGGCATGCATTTTCTGCCCTCCTCCTTTCCACAGAGACCAGCGCACTGGAGGGGAACATGGGATCAGGATACCCCCCAGGTACAGTACTTCCCACTGTACTCTGCAGAGGCATGAGGCCTTTAAGTACTAGCCTCCTGGGTGCTGCAGAAAACAAACCCCAAAACAAAGCAGTGGAAAGTGGAGAAGTATGTTTACAGACACCTTTAAGAACAGGCTCTACGTCCAAACCAGGGCTGGTGGGCTTGGCATGGCAGCTATGGAGACACATTAGCGTTGCAGTCAACTCGCTGGGATGGTGGGATGGATGGAGCTGCAGACTGGGACTGTGAGACTACAGCCTATACCTGGGGATGGAAAAGGCTTTTCCCTCAGTGCAAGTCCCTGTGCAACGCACACTTGGATGTGGGCTTGTGTATGCCTGTCCAGCAAAGGCAGCTTGTGTCCGAGGTCTGCAAGGCAACTGAGGGGGGATGAGTGGTTTGTTCAGGAGCACACCATGAGCCCACAGCAGGGCTGGGAGGAGCATTGCTCCAGCTCACTGTGATACATCACTCCTTGAACAGAGGTTGCTGAAGCACTTAGTGGGGATGCACAATGGCTGATACTACATGTATAAAGGCAAAAGGCTCTGCCTGGGCATGGTTGCTGCATCTCCAACGGAAAGAAAAACACAAACAGGATAAAGGTAGGGGAAGAAAAGACTAAAAAGCTGTATGAGGTGTTACAGAGATGGGAGAAAGATACAGCTGCAGTTACACATAGCACAGAGAAAGCCAAACTGTGTCTTGGGCAATCCCTCTGTGGCTGCCAGTTCAACTCTGGCATGGAGAGATTAATGTGGGAATGTGTGGAGGTAGAGGTCTGGTTTCTGCAGACAGTGTCAAGGCACAGATAGCAGTTTTTTACTTCCAGGAGAAGAATCACTGTCCTATAGTGAGATTTAAGCTAGAGTTCAGGAATGTGGCCAGCTCATAGAGAATTTTATTTGGACATATCAATCAGACTGCATCAAATCCTGGCTGAAACATCACAAGGTTGGCAGGGAAACAGTCATCTTCATCTGACCTTTTTTTTTGGCCAAACTGGAGCAGTATGTACTTGCTTTGCTCATATGGCGAAAGCAGTACTTGCTCCTAAAGATGCTTTGGAGGAAGACCAATGAAAACAGCCTGTTTTAGAAAAAAGACAGCAGCTAAATGTCAGTTTTCTTCAAGAGCAGAGCAAAATTCCTTCAGAAAAGGATCCTCAAGGACTGTTTTACCCATAGTAGCAATGTTTTCAGGTACTTGAGTGCAAGCACCATTTTCAGGGAGAAGGTAGAGAAGCAATGTAGACCTCTTTTCTACATTGGTGTGGGAGCCCTGCATTGCTCAGTGGGGATGAAGGATCCAATGCCCCAACAAAAATCCCAGCATGAGGACCCTCTCTTGTCGGGCTGCCAGGCTGGTCTGAGTCAGGAGCTTTGCCTGCAGGCAAAATACAGGTGGCTATGCCAGGTAGACAGATTTGGGGCTGTGTGGCTATGGGCTAAAAGCCTGTTCTCAGGCCTTCCACTGTTTCTGTCCTGGGCAGGCAGCTGAGGGTGAGGGTCACTGCTGCCCAGTGCCTCCTCCAGCAAGCAGGAATACATGAAGTCTGACCTGGATCTTTCCAGACAAGACTGAACACTGTGAAACAACATGTGTGGCTTTCTTGGAGTTTCTCTCTTCCTTTGCTCCTCTATTCTAACAGGCACCTTCAGCAGAGTATATGCAGATGCAGCACTTCCCAGCTGGTTGCGTCAGTCTCGCAAGCTGATCTGGTGGGCAGTGCTGCTGATGCAGTGGCTAGAGCCAGAGGGAAACTGAAATCCTGCCATTTTCTAGAGAAACTTGGTGAGGACTAAGCAGCCCAGAGCCCTGCAGACCTACAGCAGGCAAGGCTCTGCACACTCTTGCAAAAAGATAATGGTAAGCCTGAAGGCCCATTGCATCCTAAGACTCAACTTTTTGCCCACTCTTTTTTATTTGTCAGTGCTTCCAGTTATTTGCTGCTTTCATGGTCCTGATGATCTACTATGTGACTGGACATGTGACTCTCCCAAGGTTTCTTTGCCTTTGAGGCAGAGGGTACTCTGGTAGTGGTGACGTGGCACTTTTCCTCCTGCATCCTCAGACACCCCACAACATCTCTGAGAGCCCCAGCAGCCACTGACTACAAGCTCTGCTTTGGAGGCATGGGCTGGTAGCAGTACAGCCTGGGGGAGGAACTGGGAAGTCTCCCAGCTCCCACCCAGACCTTATCTCTCCATCTCCAGTGCATGGCTGGGCAGATTACCTGATGCCTGTGCTTTAGTTTCTCCATCTTTGTAGATGACATCAATACCTGCAAGTCTTGCTATGGAAATTAATTACATGTGGCTGTGGTCTGAAAATTGGCCAAGCTCACACCCATCTGCAGAGGATCTGCCCTGTGACACTCAGGACACCAGGCCGGCATCACACCAAATGACATCCACACCTCCTCTTGTCAGAAGAAGAGTGGCAAACCAACCTAGCTGCAGCAACACAAGGGTGCAGGCAGAAACTGAGCAGCATCCATCACATCAGCTCACCATATCTAGACAGGGGTGGCAGAGGAGCCTGAGTTTCTGGGACCCTTATGTAAAAGCCAGCTCTGCCCTGAGTGCAGGGGACCAAGGAGTTCTGTAGCCCTGTTACAGTACAACAGGATGCCATACAGGACATAACATTCCTCTTGGAGGCCAGGCCTGGGTTTTGACATGACAGCTGCATGCTAGTTTGAGATACAGGGGCCAGTGCAGCTTCCTGTCAGTCTGCAGAGGGACAACAGCTTAGTTGCCCTGGAGACTCACTTTTCCTCACAAGACCCCCCAGAGGCTGTGTGCTCAGGGTTCCATTTGCCCTGCTCCCGGCTGGGTGAAAGCACCCTTGCTTCCTGCAGGAGATGTGGCACTCCCTTTTGGCCGTCAAACATCCTGCTGCGGGGCTGATTGCACCCAAGCTCTGTGGAGATAAACAGCCTGTATACAGCTCCTCCTAAGCAGCTGAGACAACATGCTGGGCATTGCTTCTCCACGTGGCTGCTGTGTGGAGCACAGCAGAGCCCTTGAACAGACCCCTTGAAAGGGGTCTCACTGCCAGACTGCAGGGCACTGGCTGCGGCGCATCTGGCTCACTGCTTTGTAGTCCTGAAGATGCCTGCCTGCCTCACCGTGCCTGCATAGGCAGGGCACAACTAAATCTCCCACCAATAGGCTTTTGATATTTTTAAGTTAGGGGAAGTCACTTTAACCATGGGCAGCTAATCTGGTATGACCCTTGCAGCCCACTCTCCATCCATGCCTAGGGAGATAGGGAGCTGGCACAAGAGTCAGCACTATTTCCCCACAAATACCAGACAGTGGCTCCCCTGTGCATATGTGTGTGCATGAGGGAGGTACAGAAATAGCTCATGTGCTGGGGAATCTTGGCAACAAAGGTTTTCTGATAGCAGAGATTGTCTGGATTAAGTGATGTCACTTTATTTCCCAATGGAATATTTTGGTATGTTGGACTATGTGGAAGATCCAGTTGTGGTCTTGTCCTTTTACAGGTAGTCACCCTGGCTGTTATTTCCTGTGTTAGCCCACTGATGCCTCATATAGCTCCTGATCGTTGAATTGATTTGAATTTCATTAAACTACACAGAAGGGCCTTTGCCCAACTATACTGATTGCTGGGGATATCTGCAGTTGCTTTTGCATTCAAAGGCACCCAGTGGTAATGAGGACGAGACTGAGAGAGATAGTGCACCCAGCTACATGTCAAATGTGATAGGGTCCTGAGCCTTTTTGGGTCTGACAGGGAACTTGGCACCAGTGAATGCAAGGCTTTGTGCAAGCCTACTTCAGGTATTCTTTGCCTCAATCTCTAATACTGAGATTGGTTGTCCTCAGGGTGGTTGAGCTGAACAGCCGGGATACGCAGTAGAATGAACTCCCTGTAATTCAAAGGGAAATGGTCCCTCCTTGTGTACCCCAGGGTTCAGTGTTGGGGTCAGTTCTGTTTAAAATCTGTATTGATTGCACCTGCAGTCAGTTTGCAAATGACACCAAGCTGGATGGGAGTGCTGATCTGCTGGAAGGCTTTGCAGAGATCTGGACAGTCTGGAATGGTGGGCTGAGGCCAATTGTAGGTTCAACAAGGCCAAGCGACAGATGCTGCACTTGGGTCACAACAACTTCACATGATGACGGGAGGAGTGTCTGGAAAGCTGCCCAGCAGAAAAGGACTGTGGGGTGCTGCTCAACATCTGGCTGAACATGAGCCAGCAGGGAGTTCAGGTAGCCAAGGACAGTGGAATCCTAGCCTGTATCAGCAATAGTTTTGGACCAGGACCATGGGGCAGTGACCGTCCCCCTTGTACTGGGCACTGGTGAGGCCCCACTGCTGTGCCCAGATTTGTACACCTGACATTGTACACCTGACATAAGAAAGACATTGATGTGCTAAAGTATGTCCAGAAAAGGGTAGTGGAGCTGGGGAAGGTTCTGGAGCATAAGTCTCATGAGGAGCGACTGAGGGAGGTAGGATGTTTAGCCTGGCCAAAAGGAAACTACCTGGAAGGAGGTTGTAGCCAGGTGAGGGTCATTTTCTGGTCCCAGATAACAAGTGCCAAGGAAAGTGGAAATGGCCTTAAGTTGCACCAGGGAGGTTTAGATTGGATATTAGTAATATTTTTTTTTTTCACTGAAAGGGTTGCCAAGCACTGAAAATGGCTGCCCAGAAGTCACCATCCTTGGAGGTACTTAAAAGGCATGTAAATGTGGCATTTTTTATTGGTGGTCTTGGTAGTATGAAGTTAACAGTTGGACTCGATGTTATTAAAGCGTTTTCCAACCTTAACAATTCTGTGATTCTGTGGTTCACTTCTGCTGCATAGATTTTACCTCTATTGCCCTAAGGCTCAACTACAGATCTTCTGGGAAATGTCAGTGGATGGACAGGGCTCCCTCTTCTAATTCTTAGTCCTTAAGTGCTTGATGGTTTTTGGAGTGCTGGTGTCTGTGTACTGAGTCATTTATCCCCAGCCAGACTGCATTCTATACTACTTTTGCATCTTTTCATGAATAACCTGAAACACTCAAAAACCCCCCCCAGTAGCTTCTTGAAAGCAGAAACATAAGAAACCTTCTGGATTGAGTTCTCTGGCTGTACAGTGTGCTTCTTATGCTGTATTGTGCCTTGTTTTGCACTAACTCAACTCATGAAGTCCAGTGTTTCCTTAGAGGGAGCTCAGCCCACAGGTAACCCAGAAAACTCACATGCTTTTTGGTGCGGTGGGGTATCTGCTCCACCTACATTCAGTCCTTTGTTTTATTGGACCCCACAGTTACCATCAGGAACTCCTCTCTGAAGTGTCCTCAAACGTGGTATTTATACCTGGCAGCCACTCATATCTGGTTTATGTACTCTTACCAGGGATGAAATCAGAAGAACCCCATGCTTCTGGCCCATTTAGGTTGTGAAATCACACTCTGAACAGGTGCTGTGCAGTGTGATCCTTGGTGGCATGAGCAGGGTCTGCCTGCCCCTTGCCCCTGGCTGGCTGTGTTCATCTTCCCATATTTATCTGCCATTTTAGAGTATTGCAACTCAAGATTTTGTGACACTCCTCCTCCTCCCATGTGGACACCAGCTGCCAACTTCATATGCCACCTTCATATGCCAGCACACACAGGAATGGCAGCAACTTTATCTCACTGGTGCTGGCCAGGGAGAAGTCATGCTACTGAAATGAAGATGAAACAAAATTCATACAATTCATACTCTGTTGCTGCTTCTCCCCAGTGCTGTGGGCTGGTCTTGGTTTTGCTCTCTTCTCATCTGCCTAGGACTCTGCCAGTGTTCCTTGTTCCCAAGCACAAAACCCAAAGCAAGTGGGGGTGGAAATAGCCAGGTCACCAGCCTGCCTGACACTTCCCTCCCTCCCCAGAGGCACAGTATTTTTTTTTTTTTTTTGTTCTTGTTTTTTGTTTTGTTTGGTTTTTGTTTTGTTTTGGTTGGTTGGTTGTTTTTTTGTTTTCTTTTTCCCCTTCAGGAAGCACTAACTTGTCATTTCTAACTTTAATTTCATGTCATTTCCCTTTAATATGATTATCCTTCCTTAATGTATTTTATTCTCACAGGTGCTTATAGTACTTCCATGCATAAACAAGATTAATTAATGAGTTGTATATCCCTTACCCTACATTGTTAACCAAGCTATTTAATAAAATCAAACCAGACATCTGGTCTAGCAATACCTGACTGGGCAGCCATTTCTTTTATCAACTTTCTACATTCAGCTGATGGCAAATATTCAGTGCCAGGCACTTAGCAGCCATCTCACCAGTGTCTGCAGGGCAGACACAGTTTTTTGTATTTATTATAATCTTGTGATGACTAATGCTGCAGCCCAGAAGAATGCTTAAACATGTTTTTAACTGCATAGGTGCAATTAAGTACCCTTAATGGTTGTGTGACATGACCATATACTTAAGTGCTTTCTAAACTGTAGCTCTCTTGAGGTTTCCGTTCTTGTCATACCACACAGTCTCCCAGTTTGCCGCCCCTTCTTTTCCAGCATGTAAAAACCTCCCATCACCTTCGGGAATTTTCCAAATGCCCCATGCTAGGTGAGATGGGTCTGGAGTTGTGTCCAGGTTCTCCCTGGGCAGAGCTGTAAGACAGTCCCTGTTCAGCACCACCAGTAACCACTGCAGGCATTTCTGCCCCCATCCTTCTTGCCAGGGATGATCTATGCTCCTTCCTGGGCTCCCATGTCTGTTTCCTGGTGTTACTGCCTGGCTGCACCCTCTTCTAAAGTGAACAGGCAGCGGCTGAGCCAGGACAAGGTTCATCTCCAAGGTTTTTGGTTTTTGCAGAGGATGTTGTGAACCTACCTTTTCCGGGAGGAATTGTCTGTCTCCCCAGCTGAGCCAGGGATGGGCATGCAGCCTGGCTTTGGTGCTATGTGTGGCTTGGAGGCTGTCAGTTTATCTTGCACCCTCCAGAAGCAGCCAAGAGCAGTAATTCCCTTAATAACACCCTTGACACTGAACAACATTTGGGACCTGCAATATCTCATGAGGTATGTACACATGAAGCAGATGGGGTCTCTGCATATTGCTGAACTTCTGTGTCCTGTGCACCAGCCTAGGACCCTGCTCATGACCTAGCCGATGAAACTGCAGCTTCCTGGACAGAGCTGCACAAAGATAGATGCAGAAATCAGTTGTGAGCCACAGCAGTGGAGCAGATGTCAGGCAAAAGGGCAACCCTAGGCTGCTGCAGTGCAGTGCAGTGGGAGAAGGCAACAGCATCTTCTCCCCAGCTATTGCAAGCTGGTCTGGATGTGCCTTTGCTCTGTGTCTTTGGTGTCTGCCTGAAAAATACAGATGTGCCCCCAGCACCTGCAAGCATAACCCGTATCTGTAAAATGAAAAGCATGGCCAAGGAGTGCAAGAAGAAGGGATGGCAAGGCAAGGTGAGGCAGCAGCAGCTGAAGGAGTCCTCAGCTCTGCAGGGCTGCCACTGTGTGTTGCAGAGGTTGCCAGCCCTGCCTGCACTGGCAATTGCAGAGCTTCATCACTCTTCACACTGTGCCTCCCTCCTAGCCAGTGAGGCTGCTGGCTTCACATCCAATGAGTCCTGGTGACTTAGGAGTTCGCTGCAAAAAAATCATGCCACTCCCAACTGAGCAGGAAGTACTAAAGCCAAGCAATTAAAAACAAAGTGAAAAAAATGGATGCAGCTAGGAGGGAATAGGAAGGGAAGGCATGACTAAGAGGCAGCCAGGAAAGCCCTGGATTTGTTTGTGGGGAATAGATGAGCTGGGAGTGGTGACTGCTGTGATTGTTCTTTGCCACCTGGTTGCATTATGTCAGACTGATTTCCTGAGGCTGCTGGGATAGAGCATGGCAAAATTGTCATCAAGGAGAGAAGAGCACTGAGAGGAGATCCAGGGTCCTCACCATGCTTTTGGCCTGCTCTGTGGTGCAGTATCACAGTGACAGCCTGTCCCTGCCCAGCAGCCTCCTTTTCTCGCCTTTGCCATGCATGCAAGCACTGGGTCCAAACAGTGCTGGTGCCAGTCTGGGCTTGATGACATTGTCATAGCCTCGAAGTTTCTGGAGACAGAGAATGAGAACTTGAGTTTTCAGAACAATCTGTTCAGCAGATGTTGGTTGCAAATGAAAATTTGAAGGAGGAAGATTTACATTCAGCAAAGATAGTAGACTGAAAAGATTAAGGTTAGTGCTGATCCACTGAGCTATCAATTAGGTGTGCAGATGACATCTGCAGAAGGGCTATCATTTATGAAAATGACAATCATGATTAAATCTCAAATAATTTTAAATCTGAAGCACCTTGGGGGAGAAGGAAGGGGTCATCTGACCCATAAAATGGAAAGATTTGAAGTGACTTTCTTGTGGTGGCACAATCTGCCACAGGCTGAGAGAAACTCAAGTGTCCTCTTCACCAGGCCATGCATGATATTTCTTACAGCACAAAGTGGTCACACTGGTCCATCTACAGGAGGGACATCTGGCAGGATGGACAAGCCTGCTCTGAAGAACCATGTCCATCAGCTTGTGAAGAGCATCAGCTTTTGTAGTGCTCCAAGTTCAGCAGGGAGAGCTGGCATGCCCACAGATCTTGACATTGGCAGGCACTAGCAACACATTAGAAAGCAAGGGCAATGGAAGTCAGCCCTGCTCCTGGGAGAGGAGCTTGCTATAAATGGGATGATACTTGAAGAAGTGCTCTGTAACATAAGCATGAGTGGAAATAACTTAGAGAAACAGATCAATAATGATACTGCATATTCCACCTGGCTTGCCACTGGGTACTGCAATTCCTGTCCTTTGCTGCTGAAAATGTGTGGTCAGGGTATGTTCTCCCAGAAAATAATTTGCAGTGTGGTAAAAGCAGCAGGGATCCTTTCTGCAGTGAGGATCCAAACTGCTCTAAGACAGCTCAGAGATGCTCAAACTGTTCCTGCGCTGAGATGCAAAAGAGACCTCTGGTCACGCTGTCGAAGTGTAAAGGTGACTCCTCATGTTAACAACTGCTGGCACACACACACCTTGTCCAGTGCCCCCCCATGAGACCAGAGCCAACACTCAAACATTTCCCAGTGTACCTCCTAACAGAGAGACATAGGTGTCAGTAGACTCCTTTCAGAGTTTTATCTTGTTCAATGGTCACAGCAGGGAGAACAGGGCCAACGAAAGAGCCTGTTCTCACCACACTTCCCTTTAAATAAGGCAGTTCTCTGTGTTTCTAGAGCATGCACAAGATCTGAGTCCACGTGCACCGGCACCCCAGCTTTCCCACTCAAGATTTTTACCCATATTTCAAGTGCTGCAAGCCTGAGATACAAATTTATATCTTTTCTCTAAGTAACACGTTAAGTTTCAGGGCTTCATTATCAACGCTATCAGTAACCTGACACCACCTTTTGAGTTGCTGGCTAAGGAGAAGGCTTTCAAAGATTGCCCACATTTTGCACTTCTAAGTCTCCACTTATGCCTGTGTATCCAGACATCAACAGGCTTACAACATTATCTCCAAAAACTTCACATCCTAAATCTTTTGCCTGTTAAATCATATGAGCTCTGTGTTTGGAGGAGTGGTGTTTGAGTTAAAAAATTTCCTTTCTGCTACAGTCATTCTTTACCTCCTTTCTCTAGGAATATAAGCATTTCCATACCTTTAAAAATTCCAGTACTGGTGCAGAATAAAACAAGTAGTATCTCCATCAGTGGTGAGTGAAGCAGGTTTTAATCTGTCTCCTTATGTCAGTGGTAAATTTGGTCTTCATGGATTTAAAAATATGCCCTAGCCGTAAAAAGGATTAGAATGCAGATTAACTGCATTTTTATCTGCAGATCAAATCTGGACTATTTCACCAAAACCTTTTAAGACTGCTGGCAATAATTTTGTTTTTTGCTTGAGTGGAAGCCTGTTTCTGTAGTCTTTGCTAGCAGATCCTAAAGGGTCGGTTAATATCATTGTTGTGAGGGTTTACAAAAAGAATACAATGTTGCCTCTATATAGGTACTAAACAGGGTGCAACTTTATTTACAGTGTAAAGTGCATCACATGGAAGTCGTTTAAAACACACAACAAGCTGTGACATAAATGACAATACAGTACTGGGTAGGGAGGGGAAAATATTCCAGCAAGTATCAAAACATCATCAATAGCACTAATATGACAGCCTCTAGTTTCAGCTATTCTGTCCTAACACCACATCTCCTTATAAAACGTGTTGACTGGGTTGATCCCGGGAGTGTACTAGTCACTAGTGTGAAGCTGGGGTGCTAAAAGCTATTCTGCAGCCCTAAACTCTCCAGTAATGTCCTGCCAGACACAAGCACTCTCCTCACCACTGCTGTTCTGCTCTGGAGATGACCAGAGCCAGAGGACACCAGAGAAGCACACTGGAAAAGGGACAAAAACACGAGAATCACATATAAATAAAGATCTGCTTTTCTCACCTATGCACTCTTTCCATTGAGAAGTCCTGGGCTGCTCACTGCAGCTTTCCTTCATTTGCTATTAAGGCAGCAAGGAAGTCAAGGAACAAAGTGCCTACAAACGGTGGTGACTGTGTGTTGAAATGCGGACATTACTTAGTGAACACTAACTTCAGTCAAAGCTGGAAACATCGATGGCTGTGCAGCTGGGAGACACAAGATATTTGCTATGTGCTAGCAGAGTCCATTAGAAAATGAAGGTTGTGGGAGCTAAAACCACAACTCTTCAGCTGGTTGCAGCTCCCACTGGGAAGGAATCTACATTCACATTAATCTGATCCCCTAATGACTCCTATTCTTTACTATCTTTTTTTATTTTTTATTTTTTTTTAATTGGCTGAAAGCTCTTAATGGCTGACAACTTTGCTTGTTTCTTTCTTCCCCTTTTCTGGTCTCGGGCTAACAGCCATTAGTTATGTGTTAGTTTTTACTAGAGCCCTGTTACTGTAACTGTGAGCTCATTTTGGTGTCCTATCACTTTCCTGTATCAAGGTTCATGCATTAAAGGAAGGTACATCCATGAAAGGGCAGTTGTGCACACTTTTAATCTGGAGGGTAACTAAGCAGGAACAGGAAGCTACAGAAGGTAAAATTTAGTTCTTTTTCTTTCCCAATAATAACTGCAAATTACACTTTTATTTTTTTTGAAAAACAGATTCTGATCAATGACTCTCGGGTTCTAAGACCTTTTTTCATAGATCAGACTTTTTGCTAGCTGATGACAATTACCAAATACGTGACTTTGAAAAATGCATGTGATTTCTGCCTTGTAATTCCACCACTCTACTTAATCATAAATTTTAATATTTCATTTCATCAGAGCATGACTTAATGATGGCTCTCATGTGTGTTTTCCTCAGACACAACAGGATTACCAGTCTGAGAAGGAAAAATCTGATAATGTGTGCTCTCAGTATTTCTCAGTCAGCTGAGCATTTCTGCCTATGTGTGTTCTCAAGAGAGGCCTTTTCCAGTTTTTTGAGGATTCTGCATAACAAAACTGCAACATTTTGGCAAACAGATAGCAAACTTTCACCTATAAACCCAACTGGTGTGTTCTCTCTCCGTCTCAGGGGCAGTCAAATACTGGGACCCAAACTTCAGATACCAAAAACATTCACCTAGCAGATAGCTGCTGGTTTTGTACTTCATTTATATAGGAAAGGGATGGTGGTTACAGGCAGATGGTGAGTCCCATAGCAAATGGAAAGTGCAAGTTTCAGAGATCCACCTGCTTCCTACTGCTGGATCCTGATTTATCCATCTTAGAGCTACACCTGAACAGCCTGTAGGTCAAAAAGCTTCAAAGGTGCTTGTTGAATAGACTTAATCCATTCTTCTCTGAATGAGATTATGTTCCCTCCTCTCTTTTACTAAGAAATCTCAGGTAAAACTCATGCTGATGCCTCCCATTAAGTCACTCTCCAATGAAAGTAATGTCACATAAACTACACTACAGAATCTTCTTCTTATGCTCACCAGAAATTGTGGTTACAACATAGACCTTGTCACATGCTGTTATAATTTTGTCAACTGAAGTTCAGAGACAGGCCCAATGCAGAGTTTAGCAGCTCATTCAGTGTAACACTCTTTACTGTTGAGTTGCTGGACAGTAGTATGCTTTGGCAGCTAGTAAGCAAAATTGCCATATTCTGTTTAATCATGGTTGGCAGTATAGTACTGTTTAATTAGCTGACTTAATGTAAGAAATGTGAGGGAATTAATTTAATTAACCACTTCTTCAGTGGATTGTAGGAATCTTTACATTTGTATGTGTATGTGTGTATGACACCTGTATAGCAGCATATATTTATTAATACTTTTATAAATGAAAAATACAGAGGATTTCTTTAAAAATTGAAAGATGTATCACAAAATAAAATACTGAACAAGGGAGCTGGGGAGGGTTGGGGGAAGGGAAACAATGGATTTGATTTACAATGCATTAGAATCCAAGCCCTGGTGCCTAGGCTGAAGAAAGATATCTGAATGTAGAATTGCTGCTCTGATGTTAAAAGGGATAGAATCCAGCCTTCCGTTTCCTGCATCAAAAAACCCAAACAAAATAAAATCAGTGGTGCGCTGAACATACCGAATGATCAACAGTGAGGCACAAGAGGATGCTGTCTGAAAGTACACCAAGGATTAGAATGCCACAGCTCAAAGAGGGGGAGAGAGTGGGTATGGGGAATAGAGATATCTGACAATTAAAGTCATGGTTCATCAGAAAGTAGTTTGGAACTAGTCTTGTTCTGCATGCTGATAAAGGCTTTGGGACATTTCAGCTTCCCCTTATAAATCCACACCTTAACCTGCAGCAGGGAATTTCTGCTATCATGTAATTTGCCTGTACTATTTTAGAATTCTCAGAAAGGTATCATACCCCATAAAGAGCCACAAGTAACGGATGCCAAAGCTTAACAAAATGTGAAACATCTCAGAGCTTGTTTCTGTCTTCACCCACTCAGTTATGTTTGGGAAACATCCTTTCAAACAGCTCTGGACGGGACAAGCCACTAGACCCCAATCCTGCAGGGCTAATGACCCACCTTCTCTCAGACTTCCAGTGCTGCATGGAGTTATGGACTTGGACATAAAAGCCCAATAAAGAAGCCAAGAATAGTCTGGTTTGGGAATAGCCTGAAACTTCGCTTTGCTTCTCATGAGGTAAACTCCACTACTTTTGGCTATTATGCCCACTGGATCTGGGCTTCTCTGCTTCATGTCCAAATGGAAATACTACCAGACTTCAGATGTATACCTTCCAGCCTGAAGCTGAAAGATACTGTTTGTTGGCAATACATTTAAGTTGCTTCACTAAGGCATATATAATCACAGGTGACAAATTAAAATTATTTGGACCATGTGATTTCTCAGTCAAGCATCTCTTCTACAGCTTTAAGATAAACTGTGTATCAGAGAGATAGGAAGGAATGTCTGTCACTATCCACCCAGAAAGAAGAACAGAAGAAATTACAAGGTAACATGCTTCATCAGTTCCCTGCAGAAAAACATTAATATTCATGTGGTTCTTACTTAGCTCTCCAGGATAATGACCACTGTGCTTAGCAGGAGCCTGTGTGAGTTGAAATACATACATTTTTTGCTATCATGGCCCTAGAGCTGCCAGGAGATTTGAACTGGGACTTGCCTCAGAGGCAC
>JANRMJ010000079.1:52662693-52678607 GCA_025584955.1 Alethe diademata
GTTTGAACTGCTATCTTTAATTAGTTATTAGGTGAGCAAAATATGCATTTAAGCTCTGAGTGTTTCAGATCTTGTTCAATATTAGCATTAAATACAAACAGTGGATTGGCACACTGAAACACTGTTCAGACCTGAAATCCACATTGGAAAGAATGCAAATCTTTCCCTCAGAGAGGCAAACTTGAGTCACTCCTGGAGCTAAGCCATGCCAAAATGCAAGCTACAGCTTGGGGTCTGTTGAAATGAGGCCAAAGTTCTGCCATTTTACTTTTCAATCTCAAGAGCCTTCCCATCAAGTGTCAGCTGATAATGAGAATGGGAAGAGACCTCTGAAAGGTTAACATAATTTGCAATATTTTAACAGTGATTTTGAAAATTTTTGTTGTTAAAATATCTGTTACTAGACAGACAGCTTGTCTTTTGGTGTTGACTAAAGCAGAACAGTGTGCCAAACAGGTTTCTTTTCTGCAATGAAAAAACCATTTAGAGCTTTGTGTGATCTCAACCACTTAAACAATATTCCACAAATGCATAATGGGATGTGAGACAAGAGATTAATGCATAAATGATATCCCACATTAAATTCAAAGCCCATGAAATAAGGTCTCCAAAATGTATCTTCTCTTTCTGTCAATGTAGAAGATGAAGATATTTCATGAGTTACAAAAATTGCTTTGGATGGCAACTCCATTCTACTCAGCAATCAGATACCACATAGAGATAGGCTTTTCCTGGGTTTCTGCCAAGGTCTTGGTTGTGAAACTGAATAAGAATGTATCATCCCTAGGTGTGCACTTGTTATACACCAATTTAGGTAAGCAGAGACTACTTGTCTGTAGCTGTGAGGATTATTCTTGTCAACGGACAAGACTGGAAAAATGCTTGGGAAGTTAAAGGTGGGATCTCATTGTCTCTTTTTTTTTGCTATAGTAGAAGTGAGCAAGGCAAATGCAGTCCTGTTGTGCTGGGGAGAGAATAGGAACGATCAATTGTGACTTTAGTTGATTGTAGTAAATCTCACATCCACAGTTTCAATCTTTTGACATCCCCTTGTAAATTTATCTACACAGGACACAAAAGCATTACACTGCCGCAAGTCAAACGTGTCAGAAAAGGAAAAATAAATTCTGTTATCTGTTCGCAGCTTTGCAAAAAGCTTCCCTGGGGTTGCAAGTGAACAATTTCCTCAGGCTCCAGCTTCCCTCTCATAATGTTCTTGTTTCCTGATGGGGCACAAGCCTCCTGGTTGACAGTTCCACATTGACCACTCACAGCAAGATGTGAAGAGAACAGACAGTTTTAGAGCACTTCAGAAAGAAGAAACTGGAGTCAGGTAAGCTATGTGCATCTGTGCAGCCTAACGAATCCTGCAGATATTTACAATCAGCAGATCCAGCCTAATACTTCTCACCCCTGAAACTCAGATCAGAATCTGGTCAGCAACCTCTAACCAGTGGTGATTCAGGCAAGTGCAGCTGTGGTGAGAGCTCTTCCAGAAGCTAAAGAAGTCTGCTATTTAATTATAATATTTACATTAACTAACCTGTTCAACCAGGACAGAACATTTCAAGCAGGCTTAGGACACATTAATAATCAACTCACACAGCCATAAACAAGAAATGCAGCATGAGTCATTACAAAGAGTGCTTTCATGTCGTTTCTGATGTAGACCACAAAGGCTTGGGTCCTGTAGGACTTTTGTTAGGAAAATCACTCACATGAATTATAAAGCAGTTTTGAAAGATCACTTTGACATGTGTCATGAAAATGCAAGACAGTCCTTTCAGAAACATCTTTAGCTCTTTTAAAGTCCTCTTTTAGAAAAGAGGAGGGAAATTGTTATTCCCCTCAATACACAAGTTATCCTGCTTTGTTTTCCATCCTCATCATCTGTCCACCTCTTAACTGCATTTTTTGGAAATAATTTTCCCCAATACTTACTCCTCTAAACAGTCCCAGTAGACACTGCAGTGTTGCAAACAGAAGGTTTGACAGATCAGCCCCTCTTGGTTGCTGGTAATCAGTGGCATAAACCTTTCCTAGCAGACAATTACATCCCTTGGCATGGAGGGATTCTTCGTAATGAATAATTATTAAATAAGAATAAAAAGTAAAGCTAGTGATATTAAAGGGATAGCTGAACAATCCAAAGTGTTACAATTGGAACAGATAATATGCAAATAATTTTGCTAATGAATTCTAGCATAGGTAAAGTAGCTATTATGCAGAGATCCCTTGAATTCTGTAGCCATCACAGTTTAGAAATACAAACTTTTCAGAAACAGCCTGGTGCATTGGGAGTGCAAATTTCCAACAGAACTTTTGGATACATCATGGCAACTGAAGTAACTCAGATGCTTCTCCTTCAAATCTTCTCTACTGGCTGCTTGATGGGTAATTCTTCATGCCAGAGCCAAGCCACGGTCACAAACCCAAGACAAAACCAGAAGCTACTCAATTCCAAAATATTCTGCTGCAAGCCCTCTTCTTTGGTTCTGCTCTTCTCAAAATGCTCTACTGATCCATGATTTTTATGCAGGATATAATAACTATCTGATACAGGAATTTAGGTGAGTGCCTGCTTTCATAGAATAGGGAAACTTAGCTTGTTGAGGTGTTCCTATTCATAATATTTTGCTGTCAGAATTCATATAAGAAAACTGACGAGGGGTCCATGATTTTCTAGGCTTAGCACAGTATATATAGAATCCCCTATCTCCAAATGGCTTTTGATCTAAACAGAAAGCCTCTGAGGAAGGAAGAACCGTTGCTTGTACTTTGACATGGGGAGCTGAGACTTGCAGGAGGAGAGGCAGACCTGACAATTCTGATAATGGCTCCAATGTTCCCAGGTGAGTGTCCTTGAACTTTTCTTCTTCCATGTGAAGAGGAATGGGGCTGCTTGTGACTGGTCACTACTGTGTTGTAAGGCTTTTTGCTTTCCACATAGAATACCTAAAGCTCAATTTGTTGTGGTGGCTGTTCCACAATCTGAAATAAGACTTCAGGGTGCAGCTAACTCACTGTTCCACAGCTATCCAGCAGCAAAGGGCAAGCCAAGCTTCTGATATGGAAATGGCAGATGGCATGAGCTCTTCCACCAAAGCCCGATGACCCTGAACTCTTTTGCTGTGCTTCATCCATGGCTTTAAATTAGTATTTGAATATGCTTACATATGTTTTTTATTGTTGAGTTTATCATCTCCTCAGGTTTTTCTTTGTTTCCCCCATTTTCTGTTCAAAACTTTTTATTTATTTGAATCTTCTAAATGGAAGAGTTAACTGTTAAAAGAGTGAATGTTTTAGCTCAACAGATCAAGAAATTACAAACACCTGCCGATATGCCATGTGTAGAAAGCCTTTATTAAATCTAAATATTGTAAATATTGTTAAATCTATGAATTTTCTATAGTGCTCAGTGTGTATTATTTAGTGAGCCATACCAATCTACCTCTTTATGCAAATTAATTTTCAGGAGCTGCCACACTTTAAACATAGTGAGGGACTAAGCACCCATTTCTTCTATTTTGGTTTCTGCAGCGTTCAGTTTTTGACTGTGAAAAACCAACTGGCAATGCTTATCTGAAACAGCTCAGCTTGTCAGGAAGATGACTGGTTCTGTCAATTTCTTCCAAAAGATGTCAGGAGAAAAGATCCTAGGTGTGGGATACAATACTGTAGCAAAAGAAACTGTAAGACTAGCAAGGATCAAAGAGAAAAATTATGGAAGCCTTCTCTTTAACTCAGATATAAAGCAATAACCTGGAATTAAATGCCCTGAGTAAAACTATGACTGCACTAAAACTAACAAAAATTTCATTTTCATTTTTATTGCACCTAGGATGACACCCCTGTGCTTATGGCAAGTTAAGCTATCATTCTGTTAATAAAAAAGACTTACCTTTGCAGGTAGGTGGTGTTGTCCATGTTCCATTTTCCAAGCAAATGCTCCGCAGAGGCCCCTCCAGCATGTACCCACTGTAGCACGAATAGGTGATCATGTCTCCATACTGATAGAAACTACCACGAATCAGAGCATTCTCTACGTGAGCGGGGGGACCGCAAGATATCTCTAAACAAAAGAAACCATCCAGATGTTGGTGAGCTGCAAAGCCTGCATGATACAGGTTTTAACCCTGGACACAGTGCCATCTGGGGGAGGTGACACAGACACACCTCGGGTGGTAAATCAGCAACCGTGTCCAGGGGTCTGGACAAACTGAAGAACCGGGCTCATGGGAAGCCCATGATGTTCAACAAGTCCAAGTGCAAAGTGCTGCACTCAAATCAGGGCAATTCCAAACATGAATACAGACTGGGAGAAGAAGTCACTGAGAGCAACCCTGAGAAGGGCTTGAGGGTTCTTTTTGGTGAGAGGTTGGTGATGAGTGTGCACTTGCAGCCCTGAAAGCCAACTCTATCCTGGGCTGCATCAAAAGAAGTGTGACCAGCAGGGTGAGAGAGGGGATTGTCTCACTCTGTTCTGCCCTTGTGAGACCCCATCTGGAGTGCTGCATCCATCTCTGGGGTCCTCAGTACAAGAAACATATTGATCTGCTGGAGTGGGTCCAGAGAAGGGCCACAAAGATGAACAGAGGGATGGAGCATCTCTCCTACCAAGACAGGCCAAGACAGCTGGCATTATTCAGCATGGATCCAGGAGAAGGCTTCACGGAGACCTCATTGCAGCTTTCCAGTTTCTTAAGGGGTCTTATTAAGAGGAGGTAGTATTTATATGGGAAGATAGAGACAGAACAAGAGGCGATGGCTTTAAACTAAAAGAAGGCAGGTTTAGTTTAGATATTAGAAAGAAATTCTTTACCCAGACAGTGATGAGGTGCTGGAACAGGTTACCCAAGGAAGCTGTGGATACCCCATACCTGTAAGTGTTCAAGGCCAGGTTGGATGGGACACTGAGCAACATGATTCAGTGAATGTCATCCTTGCCCATGGCAGAGGGGCTGGATATGATGATCTTTAAGGTCCTTTCCAACCCAAGTCATTCTGTGATCTCATGAATCTAAACAATACTGCTTGCAAGAAGTCAAAAGCCTTTCCAACATGCTTGCAAAAGGACACTGCCTTGTGTCAGTATTGATAAATACAATAAAAGGCAGCACCTGTTCCTGCAACACTTGTCTCATCACCCCTAATCTCATGGGAATCATTCTTAAGGTATTTCGGATATCCAACAACCAACCCCAGCTCCAGGGCTTGCAAAAGGTGAATTAAGAATACATTACAAAAGGGCCTAGTAAATAGTAGGATGAAAAGTATTGAAGCACCAACCCATATAGACGTATTCTGAATCTTTTTAAAGGAACAACTCTGTTGGAAAGAAAGAAGACACAGCTCTTCTCTAGAGCTTCTTAGAGCCCTCTGGGAAGTACCGATCCCTGTGGAACTGTGTCTTATACTTACTTTCACACTTAGCTGTGGCTGGAGTCCAGGTCTCATCAGCATTACAGGTGATCACAGACTGCCCTTTCAGCTGGTAGCCTTCCCTGCACCTGATGGATACATTCTGGCCAACGTGAAAATCCACCTCCGACAGAAGAGCATTCTCTGGGATTATGAAAGGCACAGGACAAGGGTTTGCTGCTCAAAGTAAGAGTGCGAGGGAAAAGAAGAAGGGAAGAGAAAGAGGTGGAAGGAAGAGAGACCTCTTTAGAATAGTTTCTGCAAATTTCAAACCCAAAACATATGAAAAGCAATAGAAATAGAAATGGATGCTGCACACAAGTCCAATTTGTAATTTGATTTAAAATGATGAGATTTGGGTCATAAAGAATAATAAAAAAAATGTCTAACTCACTGCTGTCACATGGCTTCCTATGCTCTCTACCGATGCCAGGAGAGGACATACTAAGGATTTAAGTGAGAAATATCCTACTTGTTACAGTGAAACCATTCTCTCTTGTCCTTCCTGCTTACCATAAATTTTCTATAAAAGAGAACCAGGCCTATCCTACTTCATGTTCAGAGAGGCTGGACTAACAAAGAGCAGCAAAATTTCAGATGTTTGATTAGAAACTCCCTGTGACATTTGTTAAAGTTTAGAACCTCTCTAATTTTACTTATTGCTGGCTGCAAGCTTGCTGGGCTATTTTTGCATGGTCTATTGATCTCATCACCAATGTGGAAAATACTGGCTCTACAAAGAGCAGAAATTTATGCCAGTTTCTTGATACTAAAATGAATAAATAGTTTGTAATACAAAAATTAAATGTCTCAATTAACCATCCTAAGACTACACTAGGTTTTAAAATTACTTACAGACACATACAGCAAAAAGGAAAGCTACTGTGGGTGTGTGGGCATAGTGCACATGTACATAATGTGCTATTTCACAGAATTGCTAAGAGTTTATATAGCCATTAAGTCCAACCTGCTTCTCCAAGCAAGGCCAACTAGGTCAGAAGTTGCTCTGGAACCCGACCAGAAATTTGAGTTAAATTTGAGTGACTCTGTGGTTGGAGATCCCATGTCCTCCCTGGGTCTCTGTTCCTCTGTTTGACTCTGTTGATGGTAAAAAGTGCCTTCAAAAACTTCACTGGAGCTTCCTTTACAGCAACTAGTGTCCATTGCCTTTTGCTCTACCACTGTGCAACTCTGAGAAGAGTCTGGCATTTTTTCCTTTACACCCTGTCAATATGTCACTTGTGGACTACAATAAAGTATCTCTTTTGCCTTCTCCTCCTAATGATTCTCTCACCTGCTTCTACTATTTATCAAGTGGTTGACTATAATAACTCCATTTTATGTCATCTTTCCAGTGAGAGGGATCTATGCAGAAGACAGCTTGTTCTTTTACTGTCACAAAAATACACTCAGAGGAATTAATGCTTTAACTTGTATCAGTAACTGCTCCTGTTGTTCCTCTGCAAAAACTTTTCCATTACAAAGCAAACACACACGTTTACAGAGAGGCAAGGGATTACTCCATCTTCCATCTCTCGTGCACTCTGCTGCTGGTTCTCCTTCCAAGCTGTATCCCCTCTCACAGAGATAAGTTACTGTACTGCCAACTGTATTGTTTTCATAAATTGCTTTCCCATTCAGCAAGGAAACTGGAATTTTGCATCTGGTTTCTGCAAAGGAAGGGGTCTTATTAATTCAGCTTGGTATTAGTCCTGGACTTCAAACATTTCCTGAATTAATAACACAATATGTTTAAAGTCACCTCTAAAATCATGAAGAGCATTGATTCAGTAGCCCTGGGAAGGAAATGTAGCCAACCTAGAAGAGAAGCTCCTCCCAGTGATGGAGAAAAGGCCCAGCGAAATGGGGAAGTGAGGACATACTTATTACTTCATACTGGGGCCAGTAGGGCAGAAAGATGGAAATCATTCTTTCTTGCCACTGATAGATTCTCCAGAAACTCCACATTACAGAATTATTTCTCAAAAGCAACTCAGTCTCTGGATTATATGATATGCATGCATTAGGGAGGAGCTATTGCTTATCCCAGATCGGAATGCTCAGGACATGAAACCAAGGAGTTACCTTCACACAGTGGCAAGGGTTTACTCCAGCTCCCATTGGCAAGACATGTGATATTCTGGGGCCCAACAAGATGGTATCCAGAGCTGCACACAAAGGTTACATTACTTCTGTATGTGCTTCCAGTAGAAAAGGCCTCTGCTTTTTCAATGGAGGGGTGCAACCCACAAGTAATTTCTAGGAGAGAAGAAAACTTCTGGGTTTTATACACACAATGAAGACTATTTTATCTATGAGTCACACAGTATCCGATAGCTCTGTTCTCACCCTGAATTAATGGAAAGACAGCAAGAAAGAAGTTGTGAACTGTTATATGAAGAAGAGTTATACAATTCCTTCCCTGCCCTTTCTCCTGGGGTTCACTCTGCAGACACCTGAAAATGTGTCCAAATGTATTTGGTGATGTTATGAGGTATGTTCAAATCAAGAGAGGATCCAGAATATTTCTTCTGTGTAGGCCTGAGGCTGCATTTTCAGTCTCCTTTGTGCCCCTACAGTGGAAGATGATCTCACTATGTGCTTAAGAACAATGGGAGTAGTTAAGAAGAACCTTGACCCCTGTTCCTACACTGTGGAGAACAAGTAAATTCATCAAAGGTGAGAGAGAAGGATGCAAGGCATAGGACTATGACACCAGCAAGAAAAGACGGAAAATTATTTATTGGTAAAGACTATAAATATTGGCATTTGATTTATAAGCTGTATGAAATAAATAATAAATCCTTCTTTCTAAGCTCCCTCAATTAGTTATTTTCTTGACAGAGAGCCAAGGTTTGATCCTAGAGAGCACAGCTGTGGTATCCAGATATACTGAGTAGCCAGGATACTCTGGCACAGAAGGGATGAACATGATGTCCAAAGTTCTGCATACCATAATTCAAGGCAAGTCAGATACCACAGTAGGCCACATTCCTACCCTACTGACCTCAGCATGACTCTTTCTATGTTTATGCCATTTCACTTTGCCAGAAGGAGGTTGCTTCAGATCAGAGAGGTACTGCCAGTGAGAACTTCTCTGCTGGCTTTTCCTCTGGCTCCTCCTGTTACAGTCCCTCTGCTGGTGGGAAGGAGAGGGAGGAAGCCAGACAAAACACTCTTCTCCTGCCCTAGCTTTCCTGGACACCACATTGCTCTGCTTGCTACTTACGCATGCATGTAGGGGCAGAAGGGCTCCACTTTCTGTCAACGTGGCAAATCCTTCTGCTTGGCCCCTGTAGCTCAAAGCCAGGGTCACAGCTGTAAAAAACTTCACTGCCAAACAGGAACTCCTCTCCCTGAACAGATCCATTTTCTATCATGTCTGGGGGTCCACATGATATTCCTGTAATGTAAGCAATACTTTCCAATCAAACAACACGTATATGGCTTGTCCTGGTCACAGCTCGTCCACAGGTTTTACTCTGAGAAACAAGAAAGAACACAGCAGTTGTCTGGTCGTTGCCAGGAATTTGCCCCCGAGTAGCAGAGCAGAATCATACTTGGTGCTTCCACTTAATGCTAGAAGTAAAAAATCTATTGTGACTGTGCTGGCAGGAAGCGTCAGGAAACTATTGCCTCTTTCAGCCAACAGCTGAAGTACACGTAAGCATTATCCACGTGAGTTATGTAGAAACTCCTATTTCAGCACTGCAATCAATGACATCTCAGAGAAGTGAAGTACCTTTGAGAATGACATCCACAGAGTTGCATTTGAGGATGCTAAATACCTGTGACTCCTGGGAACTAATGTGCTCAGAGGTCCTCAGTAACCCCAGAACCCATGACCTCAAGTATCAGAACTATTTAAACCTGGAAGCTCTCTGCAGAGGAGCAAGGCAGAAAGGCGTAGAGACTCCCTTCACACTACTACCTGCACACACCAGCAATTCTGCCCTTCCAGGTTCTGCCTACCAGTGGTACTTACCAAAATTTTAAAGGCAAATGCAGACAGTGTGATTTATAATGAAAAATGAGCATTAGTGATCTCTGTTGTGTGATACCACCCTGGACCAACATTAAGTGATAGGCTCAGGTAGAACGTACTTGTGCACACTGGCACAGTGCCACTCCAAAGCTTGTCTTCTTGGCAAGTCCGTTCTGCATCACCCTGTGAAATAATAGAAAATAATAGAAACAATAGAAAATGCTCAAAGAACAGCTTTTTTTCAGTTAACTTTTTTCTCCCGTCAGCTTTAGTCTGCACCAAGGTGAGGAGGCTTTTTCTCCATGTGCCACCCATGCAAAGAGAAAATGAGGTGCTACAGCCCAAGTCTAGTAGAGTTTATGGTAGAACTTTCTGCAAAATGATGGGTGTTTATAAGCCAAAAGTTTGTGGGGCCAGTTAGTTAGTTCTCTTGTCCTTATATCTCTGGAGTATCATCTTTTTTGTCAGTTTTATCATTCTTGTTCCTAGGAATGTGTTGTGATGACAAATTTTCTCCTTTCAGGATCCACTTACAGGGAATTCAACCAGCAATTTTTTCAACAACAGTACAAGCTTGTGTTTGATAGACATGATATGCTGATTTAGCAAGATCCCAAGCACTCATTCTTTATATATGCCTATAAATTACATTATTTCTTTCTTACATACAAGTTTTATAGACAGTGTAATAGCCCAGGATTTAATTCTTATTTTATTGTGAGACATGGAGAACAATACATAAGTTTGTCCTTTGCTGTAATGTACTTTCATTACAAAGCAGACCTATCAGTGAAGGTCAGCTGTTTGACATGTTGTTGTATGGCATCCCACCCAACGGACTTTGCTTCCCAGAGGAGAAAAGCTGGACTTGTTTTCTACAGTAGGGACACAGTTTGACACTAGGTGGCGAAACTGGATTGCGAAGCTTGGAAAAACTCATTACTGTATAACAACATTGGTTTATTACTTCCCAAAATTATTTGAAACATCAGCTCTATCTTTTTATCTAAATACCAACACCTTCATCCCCAGTGATATTGTATATTTGACAACATAAGGAAAATTAAAGTCATTGTGACCTAAGCATTCTCCAAACTCTTCTTATTTTTATCTGGACTGAGTGAATTAACTTCTGATTGGGTGATTTTACATTCATGAAGTTCTTAATGAATTACTGATGTTATGACAGTATAGAGGAAGTGCAATCCTGCACTCTGCCTGGCACTCACAGAACCAGCATTGAGAGCCAGTCTCTGTCCTGGAGACACCTTGCCACCTCATGTCTGGCTCTGTCATCACCTGGGGACAGTGGAGATCATGCTGTGCCTCAGCAACCTACTGCAGCTTTTGAAAACACTGCTGAGGCAGCCCTGAACTTGCTGGCCTGAATCCTGATACTGGGAAAGCAATGCTGTTTCAGAGCTCAGGTGGGGATAAAAGCCATAATAAAAACAGTGGACAGGAAAGAACTTTGATTCCTCCTCCATCAGGGAATAAAGCTGCCAACTAACAAAATGGAATACCTTTGATCTATCACTTTAATACCATCGAGCAATGTCATAGAACTGAGGGCAGTGGAGTTTATGAGGGACTTTAAGTCTGAAGGCACAACTCTTGGTGCACGGACATAATGCTTGGGACACTATGAAACGGAAGAAAAAACCTGCAATCTAACTCTGGCTGAAAAACCAGGCCAAAGGAGTGGTACATGAGAAATTAACTCCTCCATGACTTAGGGTCACAGCCTGTGTAATGCTGTATTTGCAGAGGACTTCAGTTAAGAAAACTCAAATACCACAAGATACCTGCTGGACCTATGACACAGACATATGTCCTCTGAACAGGATTCTTGTATTTGCTTCAACTATTCCCTTAAGCCATTCAAAGACTGCCCCAAACAAACCATGAACTCTCTACAGACAATAACAAAAACAGCAGACACCCAGCTGCTATGGCATCAACGTGATTGAGACAGTCCACAGCAATCACACAGAAACTGAAAATGACAACTTAAAGTTCAGAGTGTTGGAGATTTGAGCTTGCTTACTTGTAATTCATATCCAGAGTCACATTTATAAATAGACACATCTTTGTAATTGTATTTAGTGCCAACCACAAATCCATGCTCTGGAGACTCTGGAGTTCCACAGGATAGAGGACTGCAGATGTCATTAGAAAATGGTGGCACCCAAACACCATTTTCCTGAAAAAGAAATGCAATTAGAAATGTAAAAGCACTGCTTTATATGTGCAATTCATATCTAATTGAAAAAGAAAAATCATAGTAGAAGCATCTAGTTGCTGTGGGTGTACAGATATAATACTATGTGTTCAATCCTTCATAAAATTTGGTAATTTAAGTAACATTTTTAAGATGTTAACATAGACTGGAGTTTATCTTTGTCAGGAATGCTTAGCTTGAGACTTAAAAGACAGAACAGATAGTAAAATGGGGAAAAGAAGCTTGGAAAAGCAAGTTCACTGGTGCAAGGTCACCTAATCGCTCAGGGAACGCATCAGAAGAATGAAAACTATATCTGCCTGATTTCATGTTTTGTATTTCTCTCCTGGTTGAATGTCTAACACCATGACTAAGTGCTTCAGCAGCCTTCTCTGACTCACTAAGGGAAGTCTGATACCTGAAGAAGCACTTGTCAAAGACAGATACTCCTGCTTCCACAGATATTTGAAACAGCAAAATGAGGGGAAAACATTTAATAAGAAAGACATACTCTGCAAACCCACACATGCTCATTTTTTCTCATACGAGCACACCTAGTGACTTTAAAAGTCTATTTACTAACTTAAGATGAAGTTAGTCCACAAGCTAATGTGACAGGAGGTTACCAGTGGAATTGCTGAAGATGTCTGGTCTTTAACAGAGGATTCAAGTTTCTACAGGTGTACAGCAGATTAAAATGTCTACTGCCTGTTATTCTGGAGAAAAAGCTCTTCATGCAATCCTCAAAATACATTAGAAATCTTGGACATATTCTTACAAAATTTCAGGCATGATTTAATGCCTGGCACATGATAAAATGAATGCTTTTCTAAACGAAGTCTCAGCTTTTGATGGAAAAAGAAATAAAAAATTTCTAGTTCTGAAAGTCTACACATAGAAAACAAATAATTGTTCTTATTGGAAAACAATCAAACATACTATGTTTTGCAGAATATGCTTTGAATTTTTAATTCTGTCCAGTTAAGGCCCAAAAGGTAAGGAAGGTATGAGAAGGACTCCTGAATTCAGGAAGGCCAGAAGAATAAAACAGTACTAATAAAACTATACCTTGCACGTAGATGTGCTTGCTCCCACCAGAGTGTAGCCTTCTACACATGACAAAGTGATGCTTGTGTTCACAGTGAAGTTGTTCCCAAGTGCAATTACGTTAGTGATATTTCCTGGAAGGGGACACTTTCTGGGGCAACAGGAAATACTTTGGGGGGACCACTGTCCATCTTCCTGGCAAGTGCATACATCCACATCTGTTGCCATCGTGTAGCCTTCCAGACATCTGCAACACAGCATGAAGACCTGACCACAGAGACACAGCTAGGAATGAGCTAACCCACAAATTAAAATGTCAGTACAGCAATTTTGCAGCATTAATTGTTAATAATTACATCTGGAGATTTCTCTATTATTTCAAGGTAAGCCTGTAAGATGTATATCTGGACTGAATTCACTCTGTTGCAAGAGCTGGAGACTTCAGACTTAATTTCCAGTTGTTTCATGCTGCTGCAGCATCACAATGGAACATGAGTTGGTGGCTTCAGTACTCAGAGGGTACTGGAAGTTTTAGTGCAGTTCCTACACTGCCCATCTCTTTCCTAGGAGGACCTTTGGTGAGGTAAAGAGAGTGTGTGAGCACCAAGCAAATCTAAAGATGATCTCACTTTCTTCCAAGACAAACCAAGCCTTAGTCTGACCACAGACCATTTAGACATTTAAGGCTGACTCAATGGTGCTTCACCAAGAACAACTCAATTGGCTTGCACTCGTGAGTTTACTTGTAGAATGGTGGCAAAAGTACTCCCTCACCTTGTTAAAGTTGCATAGGAATGACTGATACTGTTCAATTCACACACATCTGCCATCTCTGTCCCAGTTTTGTCCCATACCATCATTTGCTTTTACCATCAAAAATACATCTCCCCTTTGGCCAAGGCTTTCTTCACCTTGAAGAAAGAGATCTGCAGTGTATATACTTCAGGAAATTAGCAAAAACCCCTCAGTTTCTCGTATTTGAAAAATGAGTAACTTGCTACAGTGCTCCAGACAGCACAGTGCTCCAGACAGCACAGTGCAGTTGTGCTGAAAATGGGACAAGAAGGATATCAGCTCTTTTGTATTACAATAGGCACCTGAAGCAGAAGGAAAGCATAAATGCAATGCCAAGAGGAGAGAAGATACACACACCCTGCTGACTGTTGCTGTCACCTGCTAACAAAACCTATATGTTGAAACCAGTTATTCAGAGGAGGAGAATAAGAAAGCAAATGGAAATGGGAAATTCAAGTCAGTGGAGGCATCAGCCCAACAGGCTGAAATGCCTTTCTGGAGTTTTCATGGGTGGTCCAAATAACATTTTATAAAGTGCATGGCAATGTGGGCTTTGCCAATCTGAGTATGTAGAAACTTGCACTAACATACAAGGGAACATAAACCTTGCATCTTCATTCCTTCAAGGACTTTTAATGAAAACAGAATAACAGCACCATCCTTACCTGTACTGGACCTTACTTCCGTAGGTGTAAGTATTCCCAAGAACCTCTGCATTTGGTACAGATGGTGGTGGGCCACAGCTTAAGAGCTCACAGCTTGGGTAGGGCTTCTTCCACACACCAGTCTCCACACAAGTCAGTTCTGGACTCCCCTTCATGACAAAACCTGTCAAGCAGGTATAGATGATCGTGTTCTCATCTTCAGAGCTACTTCCATTGATAAATGAGTTGGGGATGATGGGTGGAGCACCACAGGAAATCTGTCCGCACCGAGGAAACCCAGAACTCCATTTGCCAGCTGCCTCACAGGTAACTTCAGAAGGCCCCAGCAGTTTGAAGCCCTCCAGGCATTGAAACTGGACACTTATCCCACAGCTGAAATCTGTACCAAGAACGACCCCATTTTGAATCTGTGGTGTAGGACACAGACAGGGTAGGCAAGACGGAAGGCTTCCGCTCCAGGAGCCATTGGACAGGCATTGCCGTAAGGGATTGCCATGCAGCTCATAGCCAGGGAAGCATATATAGTGGACAAATTCTCCATAAGTAAAGGCTGAGCCATTCAGAAAGCCATGGGAGATATCTTCAGGGGGTCCACAAATGACTGGTTCACACTGTGGAGCTTCTGAGTCCCAGGTACCATCACTCTGACAAGTAAGCGTAGATGGTCCTTGCAGGCTATAACCATCATTGCAGTGATAGTGCACTTCTTTATTAAAGCTGAAATCTGAGCCAGTAGTGCTCCCATTGGGAAGTGGCAGTGGCGCAGGGCAGGTCACAGCTTTGCAAACTGGAGTGATTCCACTCCAGCTTCCATTTGCAAGGCAGACTCTACTCCTGTCCCCATCTAACACAAAACCTTCGTTGCAGCTAAATTCTGTATGTTTCTGGAATGTGTAGTCCTCTCCAGTCACCTGACCATTCTCCAAAACTGGTGGTGGGCTGCAGGAAACAGGAATGCAGATTGGTTCGCTGCCATCCCATTTCTGGCTCTCTTGGCATCTCCTCTCTGCGGGGCCATTTAACTGGTAACCAGGATCACATTCATAGTAGACAACACTCCCATAAGTGTAGTTTTCCCCTCTTATCTTCCCGTTCAAAGGCTGGGTAGGTGAACTGCATGTTATTGCTTTGCAGTAAGGAGCAGTGTGACTCCACTGCCGACTTGGCAAACACAGCCGTGTGTCAGAGCCAACCAGGGTGAATCCTGGCCTGCAGCTGTACCGCACTGCACTACCCAGCGTGTTCTCCGTGACGTGCAAAAACCCGTTCTCCGGGGCAGATGGCAGGGTGCACTCGATTGAAACACAGGCAGGGGCAGTGCCGTTCCAAGCTCCATCTTCTTGGCAAGCTAGAACAGGGTTTCCCAGCAGCTCGTAGCCAGAGTAACAAGTGTATAAAATTATAGTTCCAAACAAGAAAGTGGTGAGCTGCATTGCACTGTCCTCCTTCAAGGAACTTTTGAAGTCTTTCATGCTCTCAGCCAGCAACATGTGTGAAAGGGAGGGATTCTCTGTAACACTCTCCTGGTCAGAACGTCTTTCCCCCTGTCTCAACTGCACGTACTCTCCAAAGTCAATGTGAGGAGGAAGGCCACAGTCTATCGGAAGGCAAGTCGGTGTGGAGCTAGACCACCCCAGTTCTTCACAGGTCTGCATGGCAAGGCCTGACAGCTGGAAGCCTGGTACACAGCTGTAAATGACCATGGCCCCGTAGCTATAATCTGCACCCTCCACAAAGCCATTCTCAATGGGTTGAGGGGGCTGGCAATTTATGGCCTTGC
>JANRMJ010000079.1:52694763-52712493 GCA_025584955.1 Alethe diademata
GTCTACACTGTCTACCCTGGTGATAATAAAAGGTACAAAATAAACTTGGAGTGATTTGTTCTCATATTGTCCCGACTCTGAACTTATTGAGGCAGATTGGATTTTTCTAGAATCAGTATAGCTGGAGAAGAAACCGACTGTTCTCTGTTTATTCTGAGGCCATTTCTAAGTTCTCATTTCAGTAATCTATGGAATGGAAACTGTTTAGGCCAAAGACTGCAAACAAATTGCAAGGGAAGTGCACAAAAAAAATTCCAGTGTGGGAAAAACAAGTTTGGAAATCAGCCGTTTCAAGCCATATGATGGAAAATGGAGTGCCAGAACGGACCTCACAGTTCCCTATATTCTACTCATATTTCTGTTTCTGTCTATTCAACAACAAAACTATCAGAGGGATAGTTTGCCTCTACAAAATTAATGTGCAAGTGAATAAGCAACTAAAGCATGCAATGAAAAATCTTGAAGACTAGATTCCACCTTCCTTTATTCACTAGGTAACATAATCTGTCACCCTGCTATCCTTTATGGCTGAGAATAGAAAGGCAAGACTTAATGAATTATTCCAGATGGCCAGAACAAACATAATGATAACAGATTACAATGGCACTTTACTATTCCAGGCGATGAAATGAATGAGGTAAAAATTGTATAGGAAGCTTACAAATCTGTCTTTTCAAATGAGTAATATGGATACTATAAATGAATGGCAGGATTTTCTTCCTTATCCTAACTCTATTGCATCTGAAGCAAGTGGGAATTAAATCAGATCTGTCATTAAAGAGGGGCAACTACTGAGAAAGTTTCAGAAAGTTGCACTTAAAACCCTTCACCTGTGTGCCCTGTAGAATCATGTGTATTCTTATCAGCTTCAAAACTGCTAATGAACAAAATCTTGAAGACCTGACTTGGCAATGCAACATTTGGTGACCCTAAAGGCCAAGAACAGTAGCAGATGGTTGGGTAGTTTTATACCTATCAGAGAGGTAAAGTAGTAAAAAACCAGAGAAATAAACAGAGGAGATGTCCAGATGCTAGAAGCAAAAGTTCTGCTCTACTGTTTTTTTCTGTCCACATTACTATATATTTCTTATTTAGGTCATGGATAGCAAACAGCTACAAACCAATTAGTGATACAACTTCAAGAAAACTCAGGAGAAGAGCAACACCTTCTAATTCAAAGATTTTTCCCCAAAGAAATGCCTGTAACTTTAAACATTTTTCTTTGTTGTTCAAGTGTTATCAGCAGTTTAACACTTCCGGCCTTCAGGACAGAAAAACTAATGAGCAGGAAGTGGTGATGGAGCACTGTCATCATGTTTGCAGATAATATCAAGCTGGTGATAATACCACCAGTCAGTATGCTCAAGGACAGAGTTGCATCCAGAGGCACCTTGACAGGCTGGAGTAAAGTCCATCCCAGACTTCAGTAATTCAACAAGCAAAAATGGAAAGGAAAAATCTTCTGAACAACATAGACTGAGGAAAGCCAAGAGCAGGAGCAGCTCTGTGGAAAAGAACTTAGGGACTCTGGCAGGCAGTGAGCCAAGTACTGGCCAGCTGTGCACTGTGCAAAGAGTGAGGACCCACAGCATGCTTGGCTATATGAATAGGGTTACCTCAGAAAACCAAGGAAGTAATTATTCTTTCTCAGTGCTTATTAGATCACATCTGAAGTACTGCATTCCATTTTGGGTTATTCACAGCAAGAAAGACATTGGCAAGTTGGAGCAAGTTCAGGGATGGGATGGAACATTTGCCCTGGGAAGAGAGCTTGGTTCAGCCTAGAGCAGAAACAGCTATGGGGACACCTCTCAGCAGCCCCGTGTGTATGGGGAGATGATCAGGTACATAGGTCCGGCTTGTACAGCAGTGCATGGTGGAAGACACAACCAGTAGTCAAAAATGGAAGTGAGAGGTCCCAGCTAGGCATAGAGAAACAAATTCCACACTGAGGATAACTGAGCACTGTGGCTTGTCTCCCAGAAAAGCTGATGGATCACTGTCCTTGCAGACATCTTTCAATCTTTATTAATTTTTGTGGAAGTTTGGTGCTGCCAAGTTTTTATTTTAGGCACCTGATTAGGTGTAACTCCCTTTCCTGCCCTTTCAGACTTTTCCTGAAATTATATATCTCAGATTTTTCAGTGTCTAATGCATTGACAGAAATTCTGATGTCTCCCCTCTGAAGTTTTAACAGCAGAATGAGGAAAGAAACTAGTCTGTAAAACAACAGATTAGCTTGTTTCATTGGATTTCTCTCTCTTCTAGCAGCACTGTTAATTTTTATGCATGATTTCCTTCTTGTTTCAAAGCCACATGCTACAGAACAGCTCAATCAAAATAGAAGGAGACTCAGTGTTAATTTTACCAGACTTAGTTTTGCTTAAAGCTACTTTACTAACTACACTAAGCTTATTATCTTAAGCTAGAGGTCCGTCTGGTCCCCACTGACTTCTGTGGGAGTAGGGGTATACCCAATATGCTAACCTAGAATGCCTTCTCAAATATTCATCCTGTGTTCAGAGACCTCTGTGCAAACACTTACCTGCTGCGGAGAAAGTACACGGTCCCAAATGTTGAGCTGGCTGATGGAGCCCACAAAAGATTCAGCTGGGTTGAATCCTTCTCCTTTTTGATCTTGCTCTTGACCCAGCACAAGTGCACCACCACCTAAACTCAGAATTTCAAGAGGGGTAGGAAACAAAGCCTTACAGAAGGGATTGCATAAGAAGATTAAAAACTAAGCAAAACAAAAATTTTGCTGCTCTGTGTCACTAGGATTTTGCAGTGAAAACAAGCCACCTTCAACAAACTATCAGCAAAACCTCTGGAAAGCCTTATGTTAGACTAAGGTAGGCCAACAGAGCATTTGGATGCAACTGCCAAATATACATGGGAGCAGAAATCACCTATGGCTGCTTCAGGAATAATACAGGCTCAAAGAGATCACTCGAAGGCCAGTAGTTGAAGCACAACACAAGCAGTGTAAAATGCAGTTTTGACCAGGTGGGGCGTATTTTACAATACTAACTTACACTTCTGCTTTAAACAAAAGCTTACGAAGTCATACAGGTCAAATGTGATTCCATGCCCTCAGAAGCACACTGAGGGTAGCCAGTGCGCTGAGACATGGCACACAAGTTAAATTTATTCTCCTTGACCAGCAACACATGAACATGCATTTTCCACATTGTAGGGTATGAGGACAAGGTAAAAAAGTAATGGAGACAGCCAACTTCCTAAGGTCTTGTCTCTGGAGAGAAAACTCCAATTTAAGTGGGAAATATGGGGCAAACATAAGGATCAAGGATTAAAATGCTTGAATATTGTACTTTTTATTTCAATAAAATAATCTTTTGAAATTCTGTGTAAATTTGGATGGTGGCAGTATGCAAACAGTATCAAAACAAAACCTCTTTGCAGCCAAATAATACCAGGCTTTTCATAGCTCTTCAATGTTGAAGATACTCCTTTTCATGCCCTCTGATATTGCTCTGTAGATGACCGCCCACAGGAAACAATGAAATAGCAAACACCAACTTGTCAGGAAAAAAATACAAACATAACTTCAAATTGTGACTGAAAAGAGCAGGAAAAGGCTAAGTCAATCAACCCTGAGCTCACATATGTAAGGGACATGCCAGATAAACTTTATTTTGTTGAGTGAGACACCTACTCTCACAAAGCCATCCCAGAATCAGCTCTGCACAGATTCCTTTGTGGACTGTCCATAAGTGCTGTCCATAAGACAAGTTACCGACCAATATACCCTAGAAATGAGCTTTTTGACTTCAGTGATGTTGAGTGAGGGGAACTGTCCTCAAGAAAAAGAACAGCAAACACAAGTTTTTCAGAAATGCTGAAAATGTGAATATATACGAAAAAAACCTAAACATTTTCTTGCATATTCTGCAAGAAAAGCAGAATGAAGGCAACAGATGTGGTATAATATAAATAAAGCATACCAGGGATTTTTGATCCAACAGAGAGCCCGCTGCCTCCATCAGACAGTTTTCCATCGATGTACACCTTCCATGCCCCATCTGTGCACGTCCATGTCACCGCAATGTGATGCCAGTTACCATCGTTCACTGAAGGACAGTCGGTTATCTTCTCTTTCCCGTTCACATAAAGAACCCAGCTGCATGGAAGAAGACACAGGCATACTCAGCTGCATGCAGCTACTTTAAAAGCATGGTCTGTACCCCATGACTCAAAGAAATGCTATTTGACTAACAAGGTAACTGTGGCTTGAAAGATCATAATATCATCATAAGATCATAAGATCATGATATCTCTCTCCCAGAAGACTTGAAAGTTGGTAATCATATGCAAAGCCTGGTGAAATAAGTAAGATGCTTTTGTAACAAAATATTAGGGCTCAAGTCATGGCTGCATAGTGGATTCTTATATTTTCCTGCTGTGTTTGGAGTCACACTACAAGTCATACTCTGCTTCTGTAAAAGTGCAAGTCATACTCTGCTTTTAGAATCATGCCAGAAGTACTCTGAGTGCTGAGCTCCGTTTGTTCCACTCATTGTCTCAATGAGCCATTTAGAAAAGATGTGAATGTAGTGCAGAAAAAAAAAATCATGTTTAAATTCACTGCTCTCTTGCCATTACTCTTCTACAGAGCACAAAATGATGGAAACAAAGTAAGGAGAAAAACAAAACAAAGAGACAACTGTCAAGGGAGTTTGGATGCAGATTTTTCTACCTCAAAGTTATATCCAAACTTCTGTTCTACACTTCCTTTATCAATCCAAGACATATGTAAACTATAGAAAAGCAAAACTGTGATTTACCCATTGTAATCAGTCAGAAGAAATGCATTATCACTTCCATTTTCTACTGCATAAGAAATGGGAGTCCCATAATTTGTGGTGTCGGTGGATTTCATCCAGAATGTACAGGTGATGTCACCAAGAGAGGGTAAAACACCATCAAGCATGACATATCCATAGATACCAGAGACTTCAAAATCAAGATTGAAACCAGAGGACTGTTCTGCAACAAAGATAAAGAGTTTTCAGAAAAATATTTACACAAACATGGAAAGAGAACCCAAAGAAATCTAGAGCAAATGCAGTAAAGTGGAATACAACCCTGCTGCAAAAATTATTCACTAAATTGAATAGAGGTAGAAATAACTTTTGTCAGTCTAACATCAGCCAGCATAGAATACAGTGTTTGAAGACAAATATCTAGAAAAGATGCTGATTATCTAGCAATGAACAGGAACCCTTCTTTGTCCTCTATCACTGAAATGACATACCCATTTACCATCTACCACCCAACAACATGAAGAGGTATAACCAGCTGGTTACATTTAATCAAGCTTTGAAGAAAAGCCCCAAGACAATTTGAGATTTTTCCTGTTCTGTACTTATTGAAATACACTACCCTGGTATGGGACAGCACTTCTGTGCCGCTGTTCAATGCACAGTGACATGCTTTACTAGGATGCTACATGTAATGTTATCAGGTGGAACTCTTCTGAAAGGTGGGTGTTGAACTCTGACATAGGATGGCAGGTGCAAATGTCCTGCACGTCTTCTACTGTCTTTGTGAAATCAACATGGATTCCATTTAAACATTCACCAGCTACTTTATAATTTTTGGTGAGAGGGATTTGAGCCTTGTGGTTCAAATGTCTCCAGTATCCCCCAGGAACCTGTGCTATGGGTGTGACCCATGACATCTGTCCATAACAAACTTGATACCCTTTTGCCTTTGGGGAACTTGATGCCTTTAGGACTTCTGAAGCTAAGACTAACCCTTACTAATCTCTAACCCTGTAATGCAAAGCCCTATACAAAATACAAGAAGCAGAAAGACCTAGTTAACACAGATACACAGAGCAAATACAAAAAAAAATTCAACAGACCTGCTGGGTATTAAAAAGATAGAACTGTGCCTTAGAAAAGAGAAATGACACAGACACATGCTGCTACTCGTCTGCAATTGTGCTTATTAATGCTGCAGTCACACAGGCTTCACTCATCCTCTCACAGTCCCACCACCCTAGCTACTTTCTGGGGAAGCTGTATGAAACACCCCAGATAGTGCAAATCTTGCACAGAGACTTAGTCAAGCCACCTTTTTCCAAGACTTAGTCCTGTGTACCTGTTTCACACCTGCTGCCTGTAAAGCCAGGGGGACATTTACAAACGTACGAGTTCAAGGCATCCACACAGGTGGCTTGGTTTAAGCAAGGACTGGAGGCACAGTCATTGATGTTCACTTCACAGTTCACTCCTGTGTACCCTGTCACACACAGACATCTACGGAGGGAGAGAAGCACATTTCAAAGGTGACAGCCATCATAGCAAAGAATTCTGGCTATGGGGCCAGATCTGCCAATGAGAATGGTATACAACAATCCTGAAAAAAAATCAACAGATTATATACTACGGAATTAATGGAGTTTTATATTGGTCATTCCTCTTAAGCATGCTTGCATCCTTTTAGCTGCACAATATCACTTCTAGATAGGGACAATACAATATTTAAACAGCCTGCATTTCTTTGTATGAAATTGTGAGACATAACAATTGCACTTCCACGAGTAAAACATACTTCTTGCATACAAAGAATTAATGATGAGAGTTATTCAACTTTTCAGACAGTCATCTTTATATATAGGGAAAACCAAGCCAGTATAAAGACACCAAAACCTCTAATACTTGGAAAATCAAGATGCTTGAAAGGCACCAAAATTTCTGGGGCTTTAGGGAAGAAAGACTTACTAAACACAGATGTTAACAGCTGGCCCATCTACCTATACACTGATCTAGGATACGGCACTTCCACTGGCATTTGTAGCTTCCGATCTGAGTTCAGTTACTCTAAATCATAAAATTAAATAGCTAGAAGTTTCCATAGGGATTTGTATTTTAACCTCTATAGGCTCAACATGTACAACTGTCTTTCCAAGCTATAGAAATATAGTGTTACCAGGTACATAATTGGCCGTCATGTATTATGAGTGAAAAATCAGTGCAAAGCAAGATAAGCCCCTGAAGTTTGGGAAAAGGGATGTCTTTTAGAAGATCAGTGTTAAAACCATGCAGTCCTACCATGCTTACATTTCAAACTGCATATTTTCCTTGTTGTTCTCCTTCGAATTTTTTAAGAGTCAAGACACTAGGATATATTTGCTTGTCTTTCAAGATCTCCTTTAGTGTTCATAAAGGGACCACTTATTTTGGATCAGGCTGCCAAAATATGCTTACTGAAATCTAAGAAGGCTGAGGCACCTCAACATGTCATTGTATGACATCAATAATCTGTTTTTCACCTGAAGCTGTTGATACCATCTCTGCATGTAGCTCCATTCCTGCAGGGTCTGCTGAGACACTCATCAATGTTTCTTTCACACAAGACACCAGTAAAACCTGGGAGACATTTGCAGGAGAAACTTCCAACTCGATCTTCACAAATAGCCCTATTAAGACATGGGTTTGAAAGGCATTCATTCATCTCCCTTTCACAACGATCACCTGAGGGGAAAAAAAAGAACAATGTAACAGTTCTAGATTGAATTAACCTAAGAAAGAAGATAATTAACCCATCTCTGTTTTTTAAAGGTGTAGCTGATCTGAGGAAAAAGCAAACATCAGAGTAGCCATGCAGGTTTGGCATTTACTCCATGAACAGAGGTTAAGTAAACACAGAAGAATTATGGGAACCATCTTAACAGTTACAGAAATAGCATGTAGCAAACTGTAAAAGTTAAACATGACTAATTTGGGGTGAACCAGCAAATCACCTGAGAAACTATTCTGAGCAACTAATGAAAAGCTACTATAAAAGACATTTGGCTGAAACCCTAACTCTAAGGAGAGATGTGAAAGCCAGAACCACATGATTCTGTGATTTATGATATGAAAGAGGCCCTATGTCACAAGCATTGAAACTGCATGTGATTTTATAGTGGAGCTCTTTGGCAACATGATAATTAAAAGATATGTATATTTTTTACAGAAATCTGTGAAAGTAGAGTATAGGATATTTTATCTACTGTTAAAA
This sequence comes from Alethe diademata, assembly GCA_025584955.1. NCBI lineage: Eukaryota > Metazoa > Chordata > Aves > Passeriformes > Muscicapidae > Alethe > Alethe diademata. The sequence goes on from JANRMJ010000079.1 coordinate 52,702,795, forward strand.
TATTTTAATGTTTAAATAAAATTTAAAACAACAATTTGAATCCATTAGAATGTCGTTATTTGTTAACATCACACAGCAAGTTCATGGCAAAATTAGTAATTGAAGATCTAGCACTTAGTAAATCCCTCTGAAGTTACATTTACACTACTAGTTACACATTTACAGTACACTACTACTACACACTAATCGGAGAGATTAGATAGACCTTAGGAACATCCATAACTCACATTCATATCAACATGTAATATATTATATATATTGCTATGTAGCAGTGAGATGGAAATACTTTGGGTAGGGTAGGAAGACCCACTTTTTGGTCAGAAAGAGTAAAAGCTAACTTAAAGAGAACAAGGTGTACCTGTGAACCCTTTAGCACATGTGCAGCCATAACCGTTCTTGCCATCAACACAGAGGGCTCCATTCAAACACGGACTGGAGCTACATTCATTTATGTCTTCCTCACACAAGAGACCTATGAACAGCAAGGATTACAAGGCATGATCAAGACATGGTCACAGACTGTATGCTGCAGGGACTGGATGTGCACAATGGAACAATACCGTACTGTACACGAGCATGACAAGAGGCTACCGAGAGTGGGTGACAAAATTACATGACTGGCTGCACTACTGCAACAGCTGCAGAGGTCACCTGTGTTATTTAGATGCTGGGATCAAGATGCAAAGTCCATTGTGTATCTTCTTAATGTTTAAAAACCCATCCATCTAATGCTGCTGTTGATAAATGTATAGTCATAAACATAAACAATAAGGGAGACAATTTCTAATGGAAAACACAAAGCTTTTTTTTTTGATTACACAACACTATCTCCTCAATAATTTATTTCTATATTTAGAAATTAGGTGCTGTTTTGGCCAGCTACTCAAGCATATTAGTTTCCCTGCAGATTTCAGTAACTTCAATGTATATGCAGGTGACAGTTAAAAACACTGAGAAAAAATACAAGCAAAAGCCCACTCACTTATTATAAGGGCTGCTGTAAAGCAACCACATAAATGCTGTGTCTGTTTGGGCAGTCAGTCTCACAAGCACTTTCCCTGTTAGTATTTACTAACTACCTAAACCTTACTCCTTTTTTCAGACCAGAAATGTCACAAAACAGAAGGATACATGCGCAAACCCTGTCCCTGGATGCTTGTCCTTTTATTTCAAAACCTACTCGAATATTGTAGAACCTTACTCTACCTACCTGTAGATCATGTCGTTTTCCTGGTAAAACTGGATATGGAATTACACAGCACTTGTGCTTTGTGTTTTGTGTTTTGTGTTACTTGGCACAGAAAACAATCCTGTCTGAAGAAAAGCTATGAAGTGAAACAAATTACCTGAATAGCCTGGTTGACAGTGGCAAACAAAGGTCCCAATGCCATCTTTGCATATTCCATTGTTTTGACAAGGAGATGATTTACACTCATCAACTTGTGTTTCACATTTCAAGCCTAGAATGCAAAATAAAGGACTGAGAATAGCAAGAAAAAATTCAAAATGGTTCAGAAAAATGGATGCCATGACTACATAATGAAGGAAAACATGATTAATTGCCTACATTAGCAGACATTCAGGTTTATTATCTTTTCATTAGATTGTGCTTCAACACAGACCTGAGACAAATGTTGTTAGAAAGGTGTGATGCACATTGGGCAACAGATTGATCAGCTTCAGAGAGTAGCAATCAAAAGTAACTTCTTGATAACAGCTGAATTATAAGACATCTCTTTGATTTGGAGCAACTGGGTAGCTAACACTGAAAACAAGTACAGGCTCCATACAGGTGGAATTAGCTGTCAGGACTGCTTTTGTTAATCATAAATATTGCCAAGTGATAGGATATTCACATCTACAAATTTCATTAAAAGAAATCCCATTCAAAATCTTTTCTGTGAAACACAACATAATTCACTAAGGACATGAAGAAGTATCTATTTTCTTATATATTCTAAATATGTAATGAATATTCCAATTAGTAGGCTATACTGAAGTGCTCTGCTCCTTTATACGTCCTTATTTTACAAGCATCATGAAGCACTAGCTACTTCACCTGCTTCCCAGCTTTTTACCTGTATATCCAAGTGGGCATATGCAAATATATCCACTTCCCAATTGCTTGCATGTTCCATTATTGTGGCATGGTTCCAGAAAACACTCATGAAAGACCTGCCAAAGGCATAAATGATACACTTACAGCAAAGCTGGCATACTCTAGTTTTGAACTGTATACACCATTAGTCACTTTGGAAAGATGGGATAAAAAAGTCACCAGCAGTAGCTTCTAGTTCCTCCTCTGTCTTCTTAGCATGTTAATAATTTGCAGTTTTTTTCCTACTTAAAAATACCACAAATCTGAATATTATTTTAAAATCATCTTTTACTTAGTAATATGTCCTCAAAACTGTCTGAGCTATGATTTGCAGCTTATACTAAGCTATACTTATATGCATTTTCTCCACTTTGCATCCCTCTACATCAGCTAATCACTTCCTGCTACTGGCAATCAGGTGACCCGGCAGGGAACTTCACCATGTGACATTATTTCTATTACTCTTGCAAACCTGAATCCATCAAAACCCTGGAGTAAATGGTCAACTGAAACCGTAGGAGATAATTTTTCACCCATCCCTGTGCAATATAATGGCTCAGACCAAATTTGTCATGAGTCAGCTTTGCTCCTGTTAACACAATAGCCCAAATTCCAATTCAATCAAAGCATTCTTGTCAGGAGTTGCATACTGGGGGTGAAGGGTGGGGTAAGAAGTCAGCTCCAGCAAACATTGTCACTAGACTAGTTTCACATGAGGACTTGCCTTTCTTTCAGAGAGAGTACCCACAACAGAAGGGAACTCTGCTTGCCTTCTCTCAAGGGTATCTGTGTTACAACATGTAAACTCAAGATTTTACATCTGAGACTTAGATGTCCCGTAGCATTTTCTGGAACTCAGCATATGGAAGACCTCAGATGGCTGAACACAGTCAATATACATTTTCTAGATTGTCTGAACCTCTTCCATGTAGTTTACAAATGTAGCAAGTATTTCATACATCAGGTGAAGGCTTCAAAACCAGAATTTAAGATTGTCAACAGCTGATGCCATTTGCCCTGTTCAATGAAAGTGCTTCTATGATTACAGAGAGAGTTTGAGTGCTCCCCTCTTAACCATTGCTTTCATCTCTTCAGGAAATAAAGTCAGCAAAAGAATTAGAGTCAAAAAGGTCTTACTTGTTTACTGCTGCATGAAGTGCTTTTTCTTTCATTTCAGATAACACTGGAAAATAACACTTGTCCTTACCTGACTGCTGACTTTGTACTGTTTGCTGAGATTTTCTGGGAAGACTGGTACCACCATTATACTTTCCTCAGCTGCTGAAAAAGTAGAGCCAAAACCTAGAAAGTAAAGGTATGAAAGCACTGTTAATAACACTGTGTCCCCTATTCCATGGGGACATTATAACTGCATGTTAGTAATGCACCTAAAGATATCCTGAAGAAAGTGAATTTGTGGAAATAAAAAGCAAACCTCTAGTGCCCATTACAAAAATATAGATATGTAAGGACATACATTTCTAAAACACATATCTGTCTGTACACATAAAAATATTTTATATGTTTTATATACAGACACATACATGCATATATATATTAGTGTATATATTTACTTACATTTCTCTCTATAGAATATGTGTATAGTGCACACAGGCAATGTACACACACACTGCATATGTATACTCTGTTTATTGAGCCTTGGCATGTATCAGAGCTAGTCTTAAAAACAGAGGCAACACCAGTAGGCAGAACCAGCTGAGAACTTCACTGCTTGAATTCAAAGTCCTACATTTGTCCAGAGAGTAAGTGGGATATTTTCTGTTAAGACTGCTTCTGGCTATTCTTTAGATGCTCCCCTTATTCACTTTATCCAGCAGAGATAATATGGCTTACTTGAACAATCTGTAATGGATCTGGCACCAGTAATGGTTGTTGTTCCATAAAAGGGACAAGACAAGCAGTAGGACTTTCCCAGATCCGGTTGATAGTAGTCTCTGGGACAAGGGTAGCAAGGTGCCAGACCTGTACGAGAGAACTCGCCTGCAAGACACGGTACTGCAAGAGGAAAAAAACCTTTTTGAGTGACCTGATCTCTTGCACATCCACCTTACTTCCCTTCACCTTTATTATCACTTTCTCTTCTCCTGTCATAGTCTTTTCTTAGACTTGAAAGAAATAGGATGAAATCTGCCAGTAACTCACTACTCTAGGAAATGTCAATTTAAAATCTTCTGTGAGATGCCATGTTGTTCTCAAAGGATTATGGAAATATCTGGAAAGTATTTCATTTTAGTGCTTTTGCTGCCTTGGGAGCCGTTTTTAATGGAACTTCCTTTCTATCTCTCACACCTTTGTTTTTGATTGGGTTTTTTTAGTTTAGGTTTTTTGGTTTGTTCGTTTGTTTGTTTTAGTTTTTTTCCCCCTTCAAGAACAGGTTAGGACAAAGACAAGACTGTTCTGCACCATGAACCCTTACAGATTATTTTCCTGAGAATTCTTCTGGCAGAGCTTGCCAAAGACAAATGAGGTGAATTTCTCCGAACAAATTACTAAGCAAGCTGTTAAAATTCAGAATTTTTGTACAGAAAACAAAGGAGAAATAACAGTGACAATTCCCTTTCTCTTCTGTAATGAAAAGGATTTTATTTTCATGTACCCATCACATATCTCGTTTTATTTCTCATTATATGAGAATCCGAAGGAGAGTAATTGGTAACAGGAAATGACCTGTCATTTTGCTGGGAAATTTTCCTTGGTCTACACTTAACCAGAAGAGGAATTCAGTCTCAGGTAGATGAACTGGATTACATTAGCTAGTGTTTAAACAAGAATTCAGATATTTTTAGTATTTAGTTTAGAAAAAAATCATTACCCTTTTTGTAACAAACCTCCACAAGCTGAAACATCCACAGCACCTCTTTTTACTGTTGATGTATTTTCTGGACAAGAGATGCAGTTTCTGGATCCAAATGATGGTTGATATGTTCCAAGTGGACATGTTTCACACGTCTCAAGACCATTAGGTGAATATGTTCCCTGCTTGCACTGAGCTATAAGGCAAACGAGTTCAGAAAGATTAAGCAAGTCCAACAGGAAATATGACTCCTGATCTCTGAAAATAATGTTGAAATCACAATACACATCACAAGAAATTTTATTTCTGGAGCATACTCTACTCTGAAGGACTTCATGAGTACAAAGAGCGAATGTGGTAAGGTGTTCATAGAGCAATTGTGAATTATTAACCAGTGAATTCTCTCCAATCAGCTTCACAGAAGATTTGCTGAAACTCAGTTACTCATTTTGATCAACAAAAGTAATGGCAATAAAGCCCATAAAAATTGAATCAAACTAGCTATTTCCTTTTCAGAAGAAATCATAAACACATAGTGGTTCTGTGCTGTTCAATGACTCAGCTCTGTAGGGTAGGATGGAGAGAGGATGGCAAGGATGACAATGTAATTATTTTAAGTGAATTAGTGTCTGAAAAATGCAATCACAGAAATGAAACACAGAAATTAAAGAGAGAAATTAACCAAACCATCAAAGGCCAACTCTTCTCAAAAACCTCTGCCCAGGCACCCTGCACGCTAGAACAGAGATGAAAACTCAGGTATTTCCCTGTGCATATGCATTAAGGTGCAATCAGGACTGCGCCTCATTTCACAGGCTAGCTTCAGTCCAGTACTTCTGCCATGGCGTCCAAAGGGATGTCACCAAGAATTCAGAAGTGTCTGTCCGAATAAGAAAAAAGTTCTTACCTTTGCACTCAGAGATGCTTCTAGAGTGTAGATACTCAGTATAGCTACCAGATGGACAACTTTTGCATTCCAGCTGCCCTTCCTCATCTTGATAGGATCCAGTCCAGCAGCTTTCACAGGTAAGATGCTCCAGGGAGTAATAGGTACCCAAAGGGCAATTGACTGTAATGTAATGTTGGAAATCTAAGTTTCCCTCAGAGTGAAAAATCATACATACCTCTCTTCCCCTGGAGTTCCCACTTAGTCAAACAATCTTTTCAGCGTTTTTATGAAATGTGACTCTGTTCCTCAGCAGATAGGGTATCTCTCTGGAACAAAGATTTAACTATGCACAAGAAAGGAATCCAATTCCCCATCTTAGCTACACATCATCCACAGGACTAACAGGGTTAAAAGACTGCATACCAAGCACTGTTTTCTCTGTCTGGCCAAGCATGGATATGCCTGATTCCCCCCGGGAGTAGAATCCTGGGTACAAAGCATCCCTTTTCCACAGACCTTGGTTAGGAACATAAACATCCTCTGGAAGTCAAACTGTGCAAAGCATTTTTGCAGTTTATTGTTATGGGAGACCACAACCACTGGACTGTGTCAAATCATAACCCTCTGCAAACATCCTCTAAAATCCTGTTTTGCAAAAGGATTTTAAATACACATAAGAAACAAGTCATCTGGCTTACCACACATTCTCCCTCTCAGCACAGAACCAGGCCTGCAGAAAAGAAAGGCCTTCTCGGTCTCCAGTTAGTTGGTGTCAGCTACAACGAGCTCAGATGCAAACTGAAAAGAATACATGGGTTCCTTATTGAGAGTTCTGTTCAGCCTGTTTGTGATCGTTTCCAGAGTTTTAAGGAGCCGTCTCTGGTTTTCCAGCTCCAGTGTATCATTCCTCTCATCAGGCAGTGGCACGCTAGCTGGAATATAAACAGCAAACACAAAAAACACAAAGATTTTGCAGTCAGCACTTCCAGCATACTCTGGAATTTATCAAGAGTGCAACATTCAAGCTTGTCAGTGGAAAGTGAAAAGGAGGCCATGTAGCACAAAGCTCTCCACGAACACAAGCTGTGATCTTTTCCTCACGAAGGAACCTGTGATGAAATGGGACTACCATGAATGTGTCCAGAGAACTGCCATATGCATCTTCACCAGGCTTCTGTGAGCTGAAGAAATTCTACTGAAAGTATTAGAGACACAGTTTTGGAAAAGAAGGAAGCAGAGAAGTTTAGAAGAGACAAATTTGACTTCTCTCACCTGTGATGTTAAATATTAACTTGATTTTTTGGTCAGTCATTGGAACACTCAGCTTATGCCTTTTCACCCGAGCAGGTGCTGCTTTTACAGAGGCAGAGAGATGCTTGGATAAGTCTTCTCCTTGCACTGCATCAACAAAATCACCATAGGAATAATCCAGGTGGTTTGCTGCTCCCCAGCCAGCAGGTCCTGTGGGACATTAAGAAAAAGGCAAATAGAAAACATCATGTGGAAAATAAGCACCCATACTTCATTCTAAAATACAACTCCAATATAATTTGTTTGAAGCTCCAGATGATATGTGTTGACTTAGCCTCTGTACAAGTGGCTACTGTACCTGCATTTTTACTAATGAAAAATCTTATTCCTAACTGATATCCTAGATATCTTGAGTCTGATGAAATTAGTCAAAGCTTTAAAGAGCTAGTAATAAAAGTTACATGTTTCAATTCTTTCTCTTCCTCTGTCTTGCATGAACCCTGACCTGCATCCTCACCTGCCAGCAACTTCTTCAACAATTCCATATGGCCTTTGGGTCCATTTCGTGCTTACTTACTTACAGACAGCATAGCCTATGCCATGTCTACATTGCATCTTCTAACAACTCCTGAGCAGTTCTAATGTTGTCTGACCTCTCAGAAAAGGCATCACTTTATGCCTGTATTACCCCCTGACAGTAATTTCTCATTACACACAATGAGTCAAATTTACCCTTGTCTAATGTCCTTCATTACTCTAAATTGATTTCAACCAAAAAATGTTCTGTACATAACCTACTTTTTCATAACTACTAAATCTAGAGGGATGTGGTCTATTTAATTGATCTAGAATATTTTGTAAAAGACATGAAGATAGAAAAAAATCTGCCAATTTTCTGTTAGCATCACCAAGACTATGTTTTATTTACAGTGGTAACTAGGAAGTCAACAAATTAACCCCACAGTTTAATATCATATGGGTGTTTCTCAACTAATTTTTTAAACTGCTGTCTCTTACACCTTGAGGAGAGTTCTCCTCTCCTGCTTTCACAGTGTAAAATTATGAGAAACTCCTGAAAAACAGCAACAAGGTTATTCTGGTAAAAGATTGACATGAACCAGAAGAGAATAGGATGCTATGTTCCATGTCTGTAACACTGTTTTTTCCACATGCCCTTACAGATTAGTTCCAGCTGTCATCAGCATTCATCCTTACCCTGATGACAAATGCAAACTGAACATCCAGACCTGCCCTGAACACAAACAAATGCTCTCAGAGTGAAGCATTATAAAAGGTGAGCACAAGTAGGAAGTTCTGCCAAGTAACTCCACTATAAATCTGTAAAAGAGACACAGTCCTATGACAGATTCTGATGTGGATCTGCCAAAATGCCCCCTGCTAAGAGAGGTAATGTAAGTTACCCACTTTCAGCTTTTCTGCTCTCAGCACTCCTATGGGACTCAGAAGGCCAAGAATAACAGCAGTACAACATGGACACTAAGCTGGACTGAAAATGACAATTTCCTTACTCTGGCAAAAACCAAAGTGGGAGCAACAATTAGGATGGTAATGGCTTTCACTCTGACACAGCCACAGTCGTGGTGCAAAGTCTGTCCTTGCATACAGGAAGTATTTTCACAGCAAATGGACCAACTTAAGCACATATAGCTTCATACAGGAGGATTCTGTGCAGATCTCACTTGGCATCATAGATGCTCCTCATTTTCTTAATCTCCAAATATATTTATTGTAGTTTTTCAATATTTTGGTTCTAAATTGTACGTTGTAAAGAAGTTCCTATTTTCTAGGCTAACCAAGCAGGTTTTTAGGACTCTGTGTGTGTGTGTGTGCTTTTTTCTCTTCCATAAGGCAGCCCAGAAATTTCTCCTCCACACTATATAGAAAGCAGCACTGATACAAGACATCAAGGAGTTCAACAATGTTCTATATTAAATAAATAAATAATAGCAATAAAATATAATAATAATAACAACAATAAGAATATTTTAAAACCTTCAATATAATTGCTTAACACCTCATGAATACCATAGCTACTTAAAAAAAAACTCACTAAAGACATTGTGGCAGGAATCATGCTATTTTAAACCTGGATGGCTAAGAATCAATATGAAATGGAATCAATAATTACCAATGGCAAATCCATTTTCATAATCATAATTATATTCCAAGCAGTGTTTCTGTGTCTGATCTTCCAGTCTGCAGTCAATATCATCGACATCATTACAGAATGATGGGACCTTTCAACATAAAGAAGAATAACTTTAAAAACATAAAACTACAGAGCCCTCTCCCCTAACTTATAATACCTTCTAATTACTGTGTAAAGTACTGGTTCTGCCGGTGATACTAGATTTCCCCTTTCATGTCTCTTATAACCCTGGCAAGGGCTGCTAAAAGACGTATGTTTCATTGATACAACTTGGAAATAAGAAATCAACTTGCAATCAAGTACAATCTCTTCATCATAGAAGACTTTTTTTAAAGAGAAGATGCCAATTCATTTACTCTTACAATTAATCACTCTTGCACATCAAATCCCAGAATACAGAAATAAATTGAGGCATTTTTCTCTCTGCTGTTTTTTCCAGCAGTTACTTGGAATTCTGTCAGGTTTACAACAATGCT
>JANRMJ010000079.1:52784398-52805780 GCA_025584955.1 Alethe diademata
CACAAGTATGCTTAAAACTTCTACTTCCTTGGCCTGCCTTGTTAAATAGTCTGCATACTTGTGGCTAAAGGTTAAATGGCAAGACACTAAGTTCACTGGCAAATGTTTTGGCATCCTATGGATGAACATATAGAACATACAAGTTGTGCTTCTGCAATGTACAAACAAATAAAACCAGCATGAAGCACATGGGTCTTTCTGGAAAGCTTATGGCTCTACTCTATTGACATGATTTTTTTACATGCTCTCCATGCTGCAGGTTTGTTTATTTGTTTGTTTATTTATGCATTTGTTTTATTTTGTTTTTTAAAAATTTATTTTCAAGAAAAATGGATAGAGTTATATTCAGACAATAAATGTAGGACTAAGAAAGGACTAAAATATATTAAAAAATACAACTTCTCCCCCCACAAAAGAAAAAAAGAAAAAACCTGAAAATATGTCATCTGCAAGGTGGCATATGGTTTAGAGTTCATAAAACCGCTAGATATGCCCAAAGGCTTCCAAAATATCCTAATTTACCAAACATTATTTTGTCTTACATACGGTTTGAGAGGATTCTTGAGCCAAACGTGGCAGATTTGCTGCTGAGATGTAAAGAGTGGACTTCTATGTCAGGGGAGAGCCATTTTGTAATGATTCTGCCTCCTAAAAGCATTGAAAGAGCTTTGTTTTTCCTTTAGTGCACATTGAAAATAAGTTTTGAAAACTTGAGAGCTGTTGTGAAACAGCCATCTTCTGGCAAACTGTTGTTTTTGCCTTCCAAATGTTTTAAAGTTTGCATTTTGTCTAGAACACATTTTTTTTTCAGAGAAAACATGCAGGAAACATGCAATATCTGTCTGCTACCTTAATAATATATTTAAGACCACTTGAAAAGTTCTAGTGATACACTCAGATTGCAAAAGTGGTTACTCAAAGACTGGGAAATAACACAGATATCTTGTCTTCTTGGCTGTTTGGACAAAGCTGCTTGCTCTGAGTGAGGCAGGAGTCATAATAAATAAAGAGTGCTGACAAAATTAGTCCTGCTGCACACACTGAATTAGTCTAAATTACGGCTGTGCCTCTTACAGGGCTGTCTACTCTGTACAACTATTGCTGGATTCTTTAACTGGACCAACAACTTCATAGTAGTTTAACAAACATTTAACAAGGGTATCTGTTGATAGAAACAGGGGCTTGCAGGTCTGTTGGCTTCACGCCGTTCTTCTGATTTTATTTATAAGCTTATTTCTAGTGAAGATGCAGAATTATGTGGATGATATACAGAGTCCTTTAAAGTCAGCTTAAGCTGAACAGCAGTTTTATTGTTTCACACCCAAATACCAAACACAGGATGGTAAGTAAGCATTTGGTACTTACTCAAAAAAGCATCTGACTCTATCTTCAAATTGGAAAAAAAGTAATTTTAAAAAAAATTTCCAAGTAATTAAAAAAAAAAAAATAGAAAATCCAACAGGAATAAAATGACATAGGGACCAAAAAAATCTCATTCCACAAATCCATGAACTTTTCAATAATTAATGCAGGCATGTGAATATATATAATGCTACTTGCTACTCAGATAAACTACATCTTGCAAAACAATGCACCCACCAACACAACTCTCCCTGGATTCAGTAGAAAGAGGGCAGTATTCAGCATCTTAGAACATGGTCCCCATTTCCATATGTTTATATGAAAGGAATCTCTGTTGTGCACCTGAAAATTAGATTTTCATATTGTATTTTCCACACTTATAAATGCTAATGCTGGCATCAAAGTGGAATTACTGCTTCTGAGCAAGAACTGATGCACACATCTTTCAAACTTCTCCAGCTGTTTCTTTTTCCTGGTAATCTCAATTTTGATTGCAGCTCGAAAAGGTGAAATAACACCCACTGCAGCTGACACAGCTCTTGCAGGGTGTTTGTTTTACGGTGGTACCTCTCTTTTTGGCTGAGTGGGTGTCTTTTTTTCTGCTCACTTAGGAGCCTCATGAGCCATGGATTCCAGAGAGACAATACAGGAAATTGCATGGATCACTTTATTGTTCTGAGCTGTTTGTTTAGTTATATGGGGCTTTCGTTATCTCTGACATTCCAGAGAAGCCTTACTTTGAGGACTCCGTGGATACTAGTTATCAAATAGGTGAAGTTAATCTATCTGTTCGGCTCTGTCTTCTGCCTGAAATACATCTGAAAGAGTCAAGATAAGGTGAAGCAATTGCACTCCGTGTTGGAAATCAAATAGTTATTTGTTCAAGCTGAATTTGAAAAGGCAATGAACCAGAAAATTTATAACATTTTTGTTGATAGGGTGAAGTCAATTTAGTAGGATGAATGTAGGATTGGATTGATTGCAACATACACTGCCAACAACATTCCTGAATAAATGAGTGAAGAAGTGAGCTCGAGCTGCACAAGAAGAATCTCAGATTTGTATTTTTACTTCAAGCATAATTTCCACCTGCCTTCTGTTGCGGTCAAGGTGGAGATCCAATCCAAATGAAGGAAAAGCAGAGCCCACTGTGCATTGCTGTGACACTATTCTTGCACTCCATGAATTTCATGTCCCTGTATATGTTGTGGGGAAAAATAAAAGATGCAGCTTTCTCTTATAGCTTCAGAGATAAAGAATAAAAAGCATTGCAGTCTTGTATGATCTGGTCATGTAGCCAGATCAGTAACATCATATGCCTGTTTTCTTGCTTCATCTTAAAATCAAAGCAAACAAAAGAACAGAAAAACCATCATATATGTGAAATAGCTTTTCCTTCTGGGAACACAATGATTGAGAATGTAGCTATAAAAAGGGAAAGTGTAGAGGATTGAGAATTATTACTACTAATAACTCAAGGGTTAGAGGCAATGGACTTGAAATGAGAAGCAGCCCATTTAAATCAGCAAAAATATGTTCTTTCCCTCCTTTTTTGTTCTCTTCTCTGCTATACACATTACAGAAGTTGGGCTGAAAATCACTAGGATGGAATCTTGGCAGAGGCCAGTGGCTTTAACAGGTTAAACAGGTTCAATATATTCAAGGAAGACAACTATATATGGCTATTAATCTTTATTGTAGTCAGTACTTGAAGAAGAAGAAGAGGAAGAAGAAGAAGAAGAGGAAGAAGAGGAGGAAGAGGAAGAAGAGGAAGAAGAGGAAGAAGAAGAAGAAGAAGAGGAAGAAGAGCAGGAGGGAAAAAAGGAGCTCTGAACTTGTCCTGTTGTAAAGTTTTCTTCAAATGTCATTAGCAACTGTTGTTGGAAACAATTGCTGCTCAGAGCAGCATTTGGCCTCATCTAGCATAGCAGTTTTTGCTTATTTTGGAAATGTATTTCAGAGCTGGTCACTCAATTTCTTTTCCAAATCTTTTGCTGGCTTTTACAAGAACATATTGAAACCCCTTGCTTAACCAGGGTTACTTAACAGGCTATGGTTCTAAAAAAAGACAATTTGTGTATGTGGAGGCAGCAAAGGGAACAGTACACAGAGAAGTTATGGACTCAGCTAAAGCCAGCTTACTCTAGGAATGCAGAGAAAAAAAATACTTCTCTGCTGTTTACATAACTGGAATGTTTCCCTGCTTGTAAGCAGGTCAGTACTTCTAGCACTGGCTGTTCAACAGTGCCAAGATGGAAAGTCTTGTTTCATTCAGGTGCTTCAAAGTACAACAAATGTGATAGAGCAGCCTTACAGTTTGTCATGAAATATGCCATTTACTAGTGCAGCAGGACATGTTCTGTTGTAAGCCATATCTAGCTTGTCACCACAGGAGCTGAGCTCTTGAGTGTGTTTGTGCATGCTGTTAACCTGAACAAAGTCAGGAAGAACAGAGCACAGGGCATGTCTGAGAGCTGAAAGTCTGTTTCCCACCCATCCTAAAGACAGACAGGGTGGGAAAGCTCACTCCCAGAGGTATTGTTTAAACATAACAATTGTTATGTCAGAGCCTTGGAACAGCAGACAGACCTGGAGATACCACCCAGGGATGGGATAATCTGAGAGGCCTGTACAGACAGCAGAAAATGTTTGGAAATGATAGTGGAGAAACCCCACCCAGATCCCAAAAATAATGAAGAATAAGACTCACTCTGCAAACATATGAAAGGTTTGTTCAGACTTTTGCAAGTTCATGGTAACTTGAAATTGTCATTCTATTTGTTTTCAGGGCCATTTCTTAATCTGTTTCCCTTTGCACCGACTTGCTCAATTAAAAAAACTTTCTTAAAGAAGCTTTCCGTTCAAGTTGGGACCAATGAAAAGCACATGCAAAGAGGATATTCAACATCCATTTTAAAGAGACAAATTCATATATATGAAATAGAGTGAATATTTCTGTTATGATGGATCTTATATTTCCTACTGCTTCCATCTGATAAGATGATGCACATGAGTGTAGATTCATACTAAAAGCTTGGCTGGATCACAGCCATGATACTTGTCTTAGAGAATCTGAGGTACAGAGAACAAACAGATTTTCACCATTCTAGTGTCAGTTAAATCATAAAGTGTCTTTGCATAGAATTAGCTCTTTCTGTCAAACTGACAAGGATTTTTTAGACAAAGCATTAGCAGTGCAAAGGCAGAGGATGGCTGTGCAAAATCCTCTAGATTTCTAGGACCATGATATAGTTAATCCCCAATGTTTCTGGCTTAGTATGTTGGTTTCTGAAGTTTCCTTTTTCCTTTCTCTTGAATAAAGGTGTTAGGCAGGTAGTGAAGAGGCAGCATAGTTGCAATAATGTGCTCCCTATGGGGATCAAGTGGAGGAGAGAGGCTGGCACAAAGCCTCCTGCAATTCATCCTCGTACAGGCCTCTGCCCTGCAAAAAGTGCATGAGGGCATAAAAAAGTGATGGTGGTTGCCTAGTCTGCCACAGGGGAGAGCAAGGGCTTCCTGAGCACTTCTTTGGCTGCTCATGTGGAAGCATCTGAGCTAACTTAACCTCTTATGCTTAGGTTTTAAAATACTATTTATGCTTTGCATTTGTCAACAGCTTATCCAGGAAAGGGTAGCCCCAAGAAGATGGTTCACTTTTACTTGGGTTCTTCACTTTTTGCAGCTGTGTGAAATGGAAGACCATTTTGGTCAGGCTCAGAAAAGAATTTGTATGTCATCAAGTATTGCCAGCCAAAAATCTTCACAGCTATAACTAGACCTTGAAAGGTACATCACTGACCATGTGACTTGGTCAAATACGGATCTAACTCTTTGTGAAGTACCTGGAAAACCAAGGACAAATCAGATATCTTTACTTAAAAGCAAACACACGTAACTTAGATATCTTGAGAAGAGGGGAAACAAAAGTCATAGCCTTTCAGAGTAAATTTATTTTTTGTGACGTAAGTGTAAGTAAGGAAGAAGAATTCCTTAGTGAGTCTGCAAGGGCAGAATAAATACCACCAATACATACTGAACAGGTCATTATAGAAAAGGATATGTTCACAGGATGAGAGACTGAGGACTGCTTCTTCTGGAGTCCAGCTACTCCATGAAGATTGCATTAAAGCCTGTAAAAATTTTAGTGATCCTGGAAATGAACACAATTAATTAAATCTGGTGTGCCAGTCCCTCATATTTTTCTAGTCCACTAGTCTGGTTTCATTTACCCTCCCAAATTCATATCTACTGCTATGCAGGCTTCATTTCTCTCTGTTGTAAGCTGTGTATAATCAGTCTGGGCTGAAACAAAATTCTTGCCTTATTTCTCTTTTGAAGTTTCCAGCAGTGCACGAACAGCTCCACAGACAAGAATTTTGTAGAGTAAAGCCTTCTCCAAGCTCTAGCCATATAACTGCATCCATGAAGAGCAGTAGGAGAGACCATGGCCTAAGATGGAGACTTGGCAAAGTGTCTTCTATTCTTCAGCTGTTGTACTGGCACAGGATTCCTGATGGAGCCATTGGCAGGCTGTTTCTCACAGTCTATGTGTCACTTAGGAAGCAGAGGGGAACGAGTCTCACTTTTCAATCAAATTGCTTGTGATTAATTCAGACAGATTTGACAGCAAAAAGTAAACAGCATTTGGCAAAAGTCACTCTCAATGAGAGTGTCGTTAAGAAAGTCACTCACAGAGAATATGCAGACAACTTTCCTCCCTCTCATTTTTCCCCCAGCCACTACAACATGAAAGACTATAATTTAGGTTTGTTTTCCTAAAGTTATGATCCCCATTGCTACCACATCACAGATTTACCAGAAGAGTAGTTTCATCTTCCAGCTAAATGAGGCAGGATTTTTGGACATCTGCCCTGCTTGATTGATGCAAATATATTCTGGAAATGGACCACCAAACCCCAATGTTAAAATACCCTAAATAATGTTCCATCCAGAAGAAAGGAGGGAGACAGAAGAGAGCTGGAACTTTAGGCTAACACAGGAAGTCTGCGCCACCCAGGCGTGAATGTCCTCTTAAGTAAGTGGGAGGTCATCTCGGCACATCATCTTGTCATCAATGCAAAAAACCTTGCTTAGAATGCTCTTAGTATAAGATGAGGAGTAGGGTTTGGATGTGAATGGATGAGCAGAAAGCATGCTTCAGCTAAACTTGGAGTTAAAACTAGGGATGTACCTCCCCCCTTGTAACAGCAATAGCCTCTCTTCCCTGGAAGGGCTACAGCATCATCTGTGGGATGATGTGGGAACTGACCAAAACTGTTCTATTCATGATAGTGTGATCCAGTTGCTGAACATAAACAACTGCCCACAGCATTTTTTTGACACGGGGCAGAAAATATCCTCTTTTCTCCAGGGAGAAATGGTTATCTGGAAAGGACTTGGTCCAGTCAAGTCACACACAGCCTGGTGTATACAATAGCTGTGTCTCCACCAAGGCTGGTCTTTTCCTTCTGCAGAGGTGCTCCTAGACACTCCCAAACTGAGCAGGCTCAAAGACAGCAGTGAAAAACAACAACATGCCAGTGCACCTATGAACAGTATGTTTCTCTATCTTCATGCCAACGAGTGGGAAGTGTTTGAAGCACAGTGAAGTTTCTGGGAGACCTACATGTCTTTCTCTTTTCCTCACTTGCTTGCTTTTTTTCTTGACAAGTACCACTTCGGTCCCAGCTGGAAAACCCTCCAAGACCATCAATGCTGAAAGAAAACAAGTCTGCTAAGGAAGTACCTTGGGTGCTGCAAGTACTCACAACTCACAGCTAAGCAGCAACCATGCAAAGCTGTGGGAAGTGCATTCTGGAAACTAGCATTCCAGCAACTGCTTCCTGTAAAGATAGCTCTGAAATGCATAGAAGACAAGGCCCTATTTCAGTGCCTTTGCTCTCGAAGGCAGAAAGTCAGAGAACAGTAACTGCTCTTGCAATTGCATGAGAAGAGTGAGTCTAGTCTTTCCACTAAATCTGAGCAGTGAGACACGCTGTCATACAAGAATGACAACAAAACTCTTCTGATGCAGATTTCAGTCACAATTTTCTGTGCTGTCTTTCAAGAGGATAAAGATAGTAAATAGAGTTTTCCCTCTCAGGAAGCTAACTCGTCTTGTGGATCAAGAGAACAAATGCAGAGTGAGGTGAGATGGGTGTCTGTACAAACTCAGCACTGCAAGTCAGCAGCAGTGGCCTCAACGAAGTGTCCTGCCACCCTCTGGTGATGCTCTAGTGCAACTGCTGCAAGCATTAGCTGTTTTCTTGAACTGTCACTAACACAAATGCTTTCTTAAAATGCGATCCAGACCTGAAAAAGACCAATGTCTGTGGTTTCCCATCTGATTCTGTTGAACAAAGCATGGTTGCAATGCCTAGTGAAGATGGATTAAGTCAGGACTTTGTCCATCTAGCTGGGGGAGAGGAGGCGTTTTAAGATATTATTGCATATTTTACGATCAATTTTTTTTTTCAGAGATAGATATAAGAAAGGCTTAAAATTAGGCAGGCTGCAAATATTCAATTACTGACATACTATAGACACAATGACATTTGAAGCTGATTTAGTGCTCAAGGGCTCTGAACAGAATCTGAGTAACCAGAGATCACTATTTTCATTACACCCACAAGTTATTTGAAATAAGCAGAACAAATGAGGCAAAGAAAGTCAATAAACCAAACACCTAGTCACTTTGCCTGCTGGCATAATCTCATGTGTCCTCATAGTTCAAGAGGCAGGGTAAAGTAGTAGAAAACAAGTGGCAATTTCCCATTAAGTCTTTTCCAGAAAGATTAGTCTGTTTTGAGACTGCAAGAAAATAGATATCTGAAAGCAAAAGCTGTCAAACTGTGCCATTTCAATGCTTTTAAAATTATGTTTATCCAAATAAAATGTGAACCAATAGTAATTTTCATTTAAAGATCAATAATATTTTTTGTCTGTTTCAGCCTAGTGTTTCTCTTTTTTGGAAGTTTTCCTCTTCATTTCAGGATGGTAGAAGAATGACAATCTTGTCAGCCGAAGAGATGGGAAAATACTTTGTCCCTCTCTTTTCTTGTCCACTCATCTCTCTGCCTGATTGCAGCATCTGTTACCACTTCCATCACAGCTAAGCCATAGGATGTGGCCCGTTATCTAAGGACCAGGGAGATCCATTTGGAGAGATATTAATCAGAATTGCTGGTGTCACAACATTTCAAGTGAAGGGACAGAGAATGATGGTGAAAGCAGTAAGGGCAAAATATAGTTCTGAAGGACTTTGAAGGGCTGATTCAAAATCCATGGAAGCAGTTAAGATGTGCCACTTCTATTTGCTGCTCTTATTTTTCCCTTTTGAGGGACTTTGTGAGTTGAAATAACATTTTATAATAATTTTACTTTGATCCTTTCCCTCACAAGTCTTTGAGATCACTTAGGGCAGGATGAGAAAGACTATATTACAGACCTGGGGAGAGCACCTCAGAGCTCTGAGAGAGGCAATCTGGAGGGTAGCCTCTCCCCACAGCTGTGTCCTCCACTCCCTAGACGGCTTATTTCTGGTCAGAGCTGACAGTTTGACATTTGCTTGTTGCTCCCTCTGTCTCAGAGTCAGCCTGCCATGCAGATCAAAGGAACCCACACACGGCAGCATTTGCAGTGGGTGGCCGTGCACCCTGCCAGAGCCTCTCCTTGCGGGCATCACTAAGGTTTAGCCAAGCTGGCAGCAAAAGCCAGGAGGAGAGGCTGGCATGGATTTTATGACGTGTTGTAAATGCAGATCGCAAAAAGTGAAGCCTCATGGTTTTGAAATCTTCCTATCCTTTAAAAGTTGCTAACATTTCTTGAGGGCTGCAAGTTCTTCTGTTCTAGGGAAAATCCATCAAAATACCCAAAATGCTGCTACATGAATTAAGGCACTGCACAGATCTTCCTGAGGACTGCTGCTTGGGGCTTATTTAGAGTAAAACATTCTCCACAGCTCCTGAAAGGTTGACATTGAGAGCAATGCACCCTAAGCATTAACAGAAACTACCAGAGGTACAATCTCCAGCCTTTTCCTCTGGTGTAAATAATTTGAGATTTCCAGCCAGGAAGTTAATTTTAGCAGCCTGCAGCTGGAATGTTCATTCCAGGAGAAGCAGGCAATGTCATCTGGCTAGAGAAAGTAGTATCTAACCATTCAATGTAGTATTATTTCTAAGCTCACATGGAAACTGGAATAGTCTCCCTCACAAGATCTCTGCTTGGGGCATTTTTTTTTTTTTTTTTTTTTTTCCTTTTTCAGGAGGCACTGGAATGAACAAGTAACCGTTGTACTACTCTGTACAGCCCTTCTTCCTCATACAGTTTTCTTACAGCACCATGCTCCCCACAGTAACAAGGGTGTCTCAGAGGGAATTTACCTTGTAGTGTAACAGGCATCACTACAGAGTTGTGGATGGTAATTACAGCCTGAGCATCAGCCTAAGCCTCATACCTAATTATCCACAAAGGCTACTATGGCTTCAGGCAAGACATTCCTTCATGTTTTAATGGCTGGGGGTAAATATTGGATGTGCTTCCCAGCACATTGACTAGTCTCAGTGCCTTCATAAAATCAGTTAGACATCACATGAAAAAGAAAGAAGTGATGCTGAATCAACACAGAAATTAATCTAGAGAATTTGTTCCAGAGAGATATCAGCATGATTGCTCTAAAGCAAAGGAAAAACTGAGTGTCTAAACAAAGACTGTAAGGGACAAAACTTTCCTGTCTCAGCAATTCTTCACATGCTGAGATGCTTGCCTTCCTAACATAGTTATCTTCCTCCTGTCTCAAGTGCAGAGAGGGTTTAGAAGTGCCAGCCTGTCTGTAGATGGGTGTGTTTTGGCTGTACAGGTTTTGGAGGAAATGTCCCTGGGGCTGGTGGTGGAGGGAGGCCAGGGAAGGGGCAGAGCAGCTGCCTGTGTGGCAGTCTGCTAGTGTGTATGGGGCACACTGACCATGAGGGGCTCACTGTTCCCCATGGGGAGGGACTGTAGGCTCCCTGGGCTTTGGCTTTGCCAAGTACTGCTGTTCAGCCACAAGTTCCATGCAAGGGCACAGCAGCTCTTGTCACATGTAGTTTGCATGCATAATATGTGACTGTTTTGTGAACATCTGGTCCACTTTTCCCTGCTTGACAGAGGTAGAAGTTGATCACGTAATCTTTGTGGGTTTTAAAAGCATTCCTGTTACTTGTTTCCCCAACTCACTGTGACTACCACTTTCATGGGAAAAAGGTCATTTTTCATGCAGGCCAGAAGAAACAACTTGCATGGCTGCATTGGAGTAGCTCCATTACAAATTAATAATCTAGGGATTCTTACATGTACAGCCAAACATGTATCTGCTGCCATTATTCTCCACATCTTGTCTATTCCCTTTCATTACAACTTCCATCAATGCCATGACACAGACTTGTGTGGACAAACTGAGATTTTTAGCCATGTTTTGTGGCCTGAATGTAAGTGTTACTCAGCTGTCCCTGTTTTTGATTTAGCCAAAATCTGGAAATGCTATTTGGCATTCATAGAACAGATCTTCTAGGTAAGCATAATTATAGCAGTGGTCTGTGTCAGTGCATGTGTGCACTGACCCAGGGGCCTGGGATGAAGGACAAGACTGGGTCACCCTGAGTCAGCACCCCCTGAAAATCACTTCACCTTCCTCTATCTGAAGACAGTTCAGTGAATGATGGAAACACAGCTAAATCTCACCATTGGTGGCTCTGCTAGCAGCAATGAATTCCTGCACTTCAGTTTTTAAGAGTCTGTTCACCCAATTTAGAAACAGCTGATTTAAAAAAAAAAATTCTTATTTTCAAGTTTAACATCTATTTTCCCCCCTATCTTCCTGGAATCAGCAAATATAACGTAATGTAAATTATGTAAAAAATTAGACTATCCCTTGTGGATATTCCTCTTCTGAATGTGAACCAGTCACAGTATCAGATGGAACCACGAGATGTCAGTATGTTCCCAAAGAACAAACCACTGGAGATGGTTTAAAACTGTGCCGAAGGCTGTCGAAGGTTGCTTATTTCCCCATCAGAAGTTAATATTTACACAAAATCAAAGATTATGCTGAGTAGGAAAGGACTCACAAGGTTCATTGAGTCTAGCTCCAGGCCCTGCAGAGCATCATCCCCAAGAGGGACACCACGTGCCTGAGAAATTGCCCAAACACTTATTCATCTCTATCAGGCTGGTGCTGTGGCCACTTCCCTGGGGAACCTGTTCCAGTGCCCAAACACCCTCTAGGTGAAGAACCTTTTTTCCTCATACCCAGCCTAAACCTCCTCTGACACAATTTCAGGCCATTCCCCCGGGTCATGTCACTGTCACCACAGAGCAGAGATCAGTGCCTGCCTCTCCTGTTGCCCTCACAAGGAAGTTATAACTGCAAAGACGTCCCCTCTCCTCCAGGCTGAACAGGCCAAATGAGCCCAGCCACTTCTCACTTATACAACATGGATTACGAGAATGATTCATCCTGGAGAATTAATTATTCACATGGGAAAGCCACTAGCATGAATGCACCTGTGTTTTACTTATGGACAGAATCAAGCAGTGGCCACGCTGTTTTTAGAATTTAACATTTTTCCTGTCCTCTATAGATTATATTCCATGAAAGTGCTCCAAGTAAAGAGAAACCAGAATAAGAGATGAAAATCTGGGCTAGGGTTTACTGAAAATTCTTATGACATTGAGATTGCTGAGTCATGGCCATATATCAGATTTTACTGGTTGAATACTGATAACATTTGTCAAATGTTTTGTGCTTTGATTTAATGACCTCCATGGAATTGCTCATGAACAGACTTTCCCCATCTCATAAATCAATTCTGCTAAACACACAAAGCAAATATGTCAAAGAAACCAAGAAGTGAAACTCACAAAGGGTGCACTGCTTGTGTACGGACAACTTGAGGAAGCAATAGGAAACATCTCAGACCTTATTTATACCTTAGGCAGTCAATCCATTCAATCCATTCTCTCTCACCCAGAAGAATATTTACTAAGTTGATAAGATCAGAGGTGACAATAGAATTTAATTATTTGCCTTGTCAAACTTGCAGAAGAGCTCTTCTCAAGTTGAACCACACATTGGACAAGCTTCAATACGTCATTCAGTGATGGAACCTACACACCCATGAAAAAGGAAAGCAACTCTGAGAAACAAATGTCTCAAGAGCTTTAGGAAC
This sequence comes from Alethe diademata, assembly GCA_025584955.1. Taxonomy (NCBI): domain Eukaryota; kingdom Metazoa; phylum Chordata; class Aves; order Passeriformes; family Muscicapidae; genus Alethe; species Alethe diademata. The sequence continues at coordinate 52,796,968 of JANRMJ010000079.1, forward strand.
TGTCTGAGGCTGCATGTGGTCAGCTCTACTTGTTCAGTCTGTAAGACTGGATAAAGCTCTGTGTATTTGAAGGAGACAAGATAATGTGTTCCTGAAGAACCTATTAGGAGCCAAATTCTGCATGTTTTAAAGCTCTCTGTTGCTAGTCATACCAAGTTTCTAGAGATCATGTATGATCTACAAGAAGAATCCAGGTTTTCTCTCTTTACTTAGCTGAGCAAATTTTCATGTTTTATGTAGGTGCACTGTTGGTTTCCATCAGCACTGCAGCAAAGCATTCAACATATGGTGAGTGCAGATATTAAAATACAATATCTACTGAAGAGAATTGTAGCTTTACTTCGCTTCTGCTCTGTGTTCTTTTGAATAACCCATGTTGATTGTGACCCATTCAGTTAGGAAAAGATATACTGTGAAAGTAAAAGGTCAAAAGATTGAAGATTATAGGCATGGAGGAAGAAATACGAAATAGACAGGATATGGTATATTTTCAAGTTTTCTACCGAGTCTTTGGCATCTTGTTCAATAAATCTGAGAAAATGCCCTTCAGGTCTTAACTTGTGAGCACTCTGAATACTGTGACTGACATACTGGCATGATGGTTTTCTCAGGCAGGGTTTAGAGAAACTTGATGCATTTTGGGAAGTCGTCAGATTCAAACATTTTCTAATAGAACTGAATTAAGTGAAACTGCTGCTGAGGTTGGAAAAAGTCATGCCAACTCCTCCCAGGCCCTAAGATGAGCAGCGGTTTCCCTCCTCAGGTCCTTCTTTGATAAGACTTTTTTGCCTGACTCAAGACAGAGCCATGTTGTAGACCAATATATCATGTAGGTTGTTAGAGTCCTGTATTTTCTCAAGTCTGAAATATGCATCTGTACTTCTGCAGTGCTTAAAACCAGACATAATGAAATGAGGAAAATGGTGCGGTTTAACTGTGTCATGAAGAGGGTGTTGTATTGTTTCAGAACTTATGGAATATGCATCAGTCTCACAGAAAGCCCTCTGGAATGAGTTCCACAATAGGATTTGGTTTCAAGAGCTGAAATTTCACCTGAAAAAGTGGAGTTTGCAGACAGAAATCCCACTGTTACTTCCTCTAGGTATTGTCAAAGCACATCCTGGCATAATGAAACAGTCAAGTGTTAAACTACATGTTTGGAGTCTCTGAAAAGAGACTGACATTTCCTTTGTCCCCAGATTCTTTCCCAGCTGGCTGCATATGCTGTACATCCAAGTTGCTATGAGAGCATAAGCATGGGGCTGAGGGGGAGCTCTCACCTCCTCAAAGGTGCTCGGGGTAGGGAGCAGTGCACCAGTCTGGGTGAAGGGAGCAGGTGGAGGTGTGCAGTGGACTCTTGAAGTACAAGGTAGGTAAGCTATTGGCTATGATTCCTCATCAGTCACAGAAAGTAAGCATGCTTTCCCAGGGACAAATTTGGCTTCCTATGTATGTGGATGAAAGCCTTCAGCTTCCTTACTGCTGGAGTCTGTTTTTGAGAAAAGTTGTTTTACATTTTAAGTCTTAATTTCTTACAGCTTTTCTGACTGCATCACTTTCAGACATTAAAATATCACAAAACACGCCAAAATACATGCCTTCAATTTACAACAGATTTAAATTTCAGTAAATGCTAAATTTAATTTTTAAAATAAAAATTCCTTAACAATGGAGAAAGGCTTCTTTGAGCACTGCAAATGAGAAAAAGCTCCTCAGTAGAAATAATTTAGCATTAGGACTCTTATTTATTCACTCTTCAGAGAGTTTGGAAGAAGATCTGAAGAGTGCCAGATTAAGTCAGCTAAATTTGCAGCTGTCTCAGTCATAATCCACACTGGGAAATACAGGTTAAGCCACCACCTAAAAACTGACCAGGCTGCTGCAGCCTTGATGTATTGAAGAATAGCTGAACATATCCAGAAATAAAGGCAAAATGGTTGCACAAATTGAACAAACTCCTGCTTTAACAGGCAAACAAAAAGTGGAGAGGAATTTTCTTTTATATTTTTGTATCAGAATCTACCTCTTCTCTCCTACTGGAGTTTTTAAAATAAAAACGCTTATGTGGAAAGCTGGTCTAAGATTTTGCTTGAAACATTGTGAGTTTGTGAAATCCAAGGCAGAGAAACTTAACAGGGATTAGAAGCCAGTTCTTCAGACAAAGAAATAAAACAAAAAACTCTCCAAAGACTTCATTAACTCATGGAATAACTCAGGTGCATGAAGCAGGACCCATTATAACAGGTTACTGTGTGCCTTCTGTTATCAAAGTGTTAGGGTTTCCAAGACTGAAGATCCTGCAATGTCTCCAAGCCTGTCTTTCAGTGAATAACAACCCTCAAGGTGAAAAACCTTCTTTAGAAAGTAAACCAAGATTACCCTTTTTGCAAATAATATCTGCTTACCACAAAATGAACGGACATTCCCATGTGGACATTCCAATCCTTCCCTCTTCCTCTCCAGGCTGAGCCAGCCCAGTTCCCTATGCCATCCCTCATATGCTATATCCCACTGTGCTCCAGCCTTAACCACTGCAAGGACCTTCTCTGATCACCAGGTAGAATATGCATCTTCTTGCTTATTCTATATGTGGTTTCACTGCGTTGCCATTTAAAAGAGGTGACACCCTGGAAAATGAAGATCCACTGCTGGCTGTCAAGGGGACAACACTCCATGCACTGCCATGTTGTCTGTTGAGTTGGGACAGAGAGCAGCTGGTTGTGCTGTGAATTGATAGGAGGCACAACTTTTATACCCTGAAGTCCCCAGAAGCACTTCTTTTTTTTTTTTTCTTTTTTTTTGTGGGCACACTAAAAATATACTTTTTCAAAGACTGAAGAAGTCCAAAGCCTTTATGTGACTTTCAGAGATGTCTTCTGCAGGGTCTAAATTTCACATGACTGTTCCATTACCTAAGAAAAACAACACTTGAAATGCTTTGGCCTCGGAGAACGCAGCACGTACAAGGATGTTCAAGTATGTTTTTGGTTTATTAGTTCTATTACAGGCACTAGAGCAGATGAATGTAAGAGGAGAAACTTGCTTTATAGTAAAGAAAGAGACCTACAGCAGTGAAAAATTAATTTCCATCCTGTCATGACTCATGAGGCAGCGCTACAGTAATATTAACAAAACATCAGTTAAAGTGGTAGTAATTATTTCCATTGCTAATACTGACTCTGGCTTAACAACATTTACAGGCTTTGTTACACTGTCATAAAATAGACAGTAATGTAGAAACAAACCAGATTCACTGCTTTTGTAAGAATGGACTTTTTCTCTATCTCTGCCCTTGACAGAATCATGCCTTGTAAAGGAAGTCAGAGGTGGAGGCATGACAACAGCCCATGAAAAATCCCTGGGAGGAGTTGCACAAGGCTTTCAGCAGCATTATATTCAGCAAAAGAAAGGCTGTGGTCTTTGTTTGCCAGAGGCGCCACAGGTGAAGACTACAGGAATAGGACTCATTCTGTCCAAGTCAACTCTGCAGATTCCTTTGTGCCTCTAAAATGACAGACTGGTAGGAACTAGCATCCCTACAGTCAGCATTTTATTTTTCCTGTTAGACATGCTGAACCGGATTAATTTTTTCATTTTTTTTGTCTTTTGCTATCAGTGCTCTGATTCTTCAGCTCTGAGGAACAGCATTATCTGCCAGAGCCTGTGGCTAGGTGGCCTTGTGGCTTCATACCAGATTATTCAGGATCATGCATTATAAAAACTCAAGGAGAACTTGCCCTGACAAAAAAAATGTTGCAGGAAAACACTTTCTCAGTGAAACTTCATAATGATGAGACAAAAAGGCCCTAGACCTTGATTTAATCCTTTTTGTGAGAATGCCCAGTATTATCCAGTTGCCAGATACTAGTTTCTTGAGCTATGGATGGGTCTTCAGACTGCATGTTCAAAATAGATATCTAAAGCATGTAATTTCACACCACATGACAATATTTCTTAGGAGCTGTGATCCTCCACAAAAATGGAGCCTAGCCTTAGTCTTCTCCAAGTCTTAGTTTCTACCAATGCAAGTTTGATTCCACTGGAAATGGATGTCTTAGTCTCTGGGAATTTTATAGTAAATAACATCCGAGACCTAGTGCTGTCCTTTTAGTGGACAACACGGGCAAAGGTAGCAGGTAATTCTGCATATGTGTCCTTAGCCACATAGTGGCTCAGAAGGCAACCTACACAGTAATAGCTCTTTTTCAATATAAAATTTTCATTTCAAAATGACCTTATAGCATAATTAAACTTCTTATCTGCTTTTGACTTGATTATTGTCTCCCAAACACATCCTCAAACTTTCTTAAAATGATCTCTAGTTCAGTAACATACACATACCCAATCTACTGCTCTTATGAGCCTCTTTTCCTGAAAATTCAAATGCCATGGCCCACAGAAATGTCTTGCTGAAAAAGTGAGTTCACTGGAGGTAAATAAGGTGCACAATTTCAGATATGTGCCTGAAGCGCCTCATTCTCATACAGAGTAAGTCACTTCAACCTTTGTACTCACCATTACCAGGGACTATGTTTTGAAAGGAATGCTGCATTTTGTACCAAGTGAGGTTATTTTTCAGATTGGCTAATGCTCATTGCACTCCTATTCGTCTTTCCTCAAACCTGAAAACTTCCTGCAGATGTTTTGGTACTCCAAACTCAACTAGGCTTGAACTACTTTAAATATAAGTGTAGTTAAAGAAGAAGATTATTCATGGTCTATTCCTCTGAATTATTAGTACTTTTAATATAATAGAGGTCTTGTATTCCAAAAATCTCCTGGGAATTAGTCCTAGGCGGCATTTTGCTTTTTGAGGGCTCTCTTATTTTTCTTAGCATTTGGAAGAGTTTAACTTGGCAATGTCCAATGATCCCTATTAACTGACTTTAAAAAAATAATAGCTTTTAGATAAAATCAAGTGCTTTACACAGTATTATAGAATGGCAATCTAATGATTGAATGAGAATTCAGATTAAAATCAGGAGACTTTCCTTAAAGTTTCATTCATCACTGTTTTTTTATATGACGTTGTACAGAATCATTACTTGATGCACAGCAAAACCTACATAGAATAGGCTTCTGTAGATGACTCCTGGTAGTAATACAAAATCTTGTGAAATTAATCCATATATATTTCAAGGAAGTGGAACACATCTTTGCAATTCACTTCTGATCAACAATTTATATATTTTTAAAATTATTACAGGTGTTACTTTACTTGTTTAATATGCTTGTAATGCATATAAAATTCAAAATTAAGGTGTATCACTGCAAAAAATTTTCTGGCACCTTGGCAGATATTTTAGAACTCTCCTTTTGCTTGGGTATCAGGATTTGTTCCCTGTGAGTACTCTGTGTGTGATACAGGGTAGCCCTGGAGAGCCTCATATCCTGCCAGAGGCACCAGTCCTACATGTTGGCTCCCAAGTCACGAGTTACCTACAGCAGGATGAAAATCTACTAGATATGTTCATTGCTGTTCTACTGTCCCACCAAGCACTCTGTGTGCCCTCTGGTTCTGCTGTCTCATGGTGCTGAGTACCACCAAGGAAATGATCCCACCTTGAGCCACAGAAATCAGGGATTTTCTGGCTAGATTTCTTTTTCCACACTCTTGATCTAGTACTAACATGGTAACTTACAGGACAGCAGCTAATAGAGAGAATCCACTATTCTGGCAAGTTTTACTCTTTGCCTCTTAAACTGGTTGCACAGTTTATTGGTTGCTGCTGGTGCCCAGTGAATGATGTGGGTATTTATTGATTAATACATTCATATTATAAATTTAACCACATACAAGGGGTTAAATAGCATTCCTAAATCAGCAGACTGGAAGTAGACTCAGACTGTCTGCACAAAGATAGCAAGAAAGTCACAAGTTGTACTGTAAATTCTGTCCCAACAGACTTTCCTCTGACTTTAGGAACTCTTGATTGGTCCTTAGTTCCTCAGTTTGAGACCTCCAGGTTATGCTTTTTAATTGTCCTGCAAACACCACACTCTGAACTCTTGCTGATAATAAATGAAGCTGCTCATATTTTCAGTGGTGTTCAGAGTCGGTGCCTGACCTCACCTAGGGTAGGCAGCATCACAAATATATGATGTGTAGCCTCTCAGTGAGGAAGTTTAGGTGGCCCTGCTTTGGTTGCACAATGCCATTCCTAACAGAGCAGGTATGTTGGTTGCATATGCTGTTGGGGTTGGGCTAGCCATACCAAATGTCTTTCAGCCAAACACCTTCAAGCACACATTTTTTTCCATTAGCACAAACCCCTTTTTCTGAGATCTCCTTCCAACCTATGTAGTGCCTTCATCTTTCAAGGCCAAATTTGGCTTTTCCCCACATCCCTGGTCAACTCCACATCTTTCAGGTTCCTTCCCCTTCTCTGCTGCGAATAGACTTGTTTCTCACTTTCTTTTTTAGTGTTGCCTTCTTTCTTGCCACATGCAATTTGTGCTATACCAGTGACACACCCAGTTTCATCTCTGGTTTCATGTCCCTCTTCCTTTCCACCAGCTCTGGTGTTGAGGCCAAGTAATTGCAGTGTGGAGGCGAAGGAATGTGTCTCATCCCACACAGACATCAGTAGAGGCTGTGTGTTATCAGAGACAGGTACTACAACCTCAGAGAGAGCAGCAGAGTCACTGCCACAAAACAGCAGGTCCTCATTAGCCCCAGCTTCTCTTACCTAATTCAGCATGAGGTACTGTATGAGAGAGTCTAAATCCTCGTGTGCTGGAGAACCACATTGACAGATACGTTCTTGGCTGGCACACAAGAAGGGTCATAGTTTTTTATCAAGCCTTGAAGGAGCTTGAACTGGGGCAAAGTGATTCCTCTGAGCTCATGCAAGGGAGAAGAGAGTCTAGACGTTACCACAGTTGCTCGAATAGCAGCTGCACAGAAAGGATTGTGTAATTTTGTGCTTCTGACAGGCAGGGAGCAGCCTGTGAGGATTGCTAGAGCACAGAGTGCTATACTGGCAGCACCTTTGCTCTTAAGGACAACAGCTGATGAGGGAGCCTCATCATTTTTTGTAGCAAATACATGTGGTGCTCTGTCTTTTGTTACAGAGCCAGGCCAGATGTGGCATCACTTGCCAAAGAAATGGTGATGAAGCATTCTTGCTGGAAATGTTGATCCATGTTTTCTGAAAAACATTTTGGTCACTGAGTGATGATGTATGGCAACAATTGAGGCTGGGTGAATATGAGGGGTGAATGAAAGGTCTGGCAGAGGATTATATAACCTGTGTTCCAGGAAAAACCCCAGCATGAGGAGGATATGACATTTAGTGTAAGTCTGTGATTCTGGAATAATTTCTAAATATAGAATTGTCCCCAGTCAAATATGGGAAATGTTTCTCCCAGTGCAAAGTGCATGGTGACATCCTTAAAGACTAGGAAACCATGCCAGATACATTCTCAGTGTGATGGTCGAGACCCAAGGCCCCCAGGTGATCTCCCAACATGAGGATCTTGACAACTGGAAGAGCTTTGATTAATGCTAGGAGATGCCAGTCAAAGGCTTCTGGAAGTTTTGGAAGCTGAGTTTTTCTTCCTTTTGAATCAAACCTTAGATCCTCTTAAAAGTTAAGTTGTTAGCAAATAAAAAAAGTGTATTTTAGCCAAACCTAATGCTACACAGGAATGTCATTACAATGTAATATACAGGGGACAAGTTTCAGAGCAACAGAGTGCATTTATTGAAGTACAACGGGAGACATACACCTTGAGTAAAGCGTCTAAAACCTCAGAAGGTCCTTTGAAATGCTGTGCTTTGTTCTGTTAGTTAATTTGCCACTGCAGAGGTCCATCCCTCCAGGGTTTTTCTTTTCTTTTATTCAGAGAACCTTTTTTTCCATTGAATGAAACAGAGATAGCATGTAATTTCTGACAGTCACTATCCAAAAACTGCATCCTATAAAAATTATGTCTGTGAATGACTCTGCCAAAGCACACCATTCCTGTGGATGTGGGTTCTTGAACCAGCCATGAAATCTACTGCCAGGGCTACACAAATCAGTTTAGCTCCAGCATTGTCAACTGTTGGGGTTTTTTCATATTGTCCGATGTTCTGCTAAATGCATCAGCCCCTGGGGCTGGTAAATTATGTAAGAATCTCTGCTTTTATTCCAAAATAAAGTTCAATTTCCATTTTTTCCAGAAGAGTTTAGGAATGTGACCATTAATAGTGCAGACAATGCAAGGTTACTAACCCCCACAACTCTGATTTTTAAGCCAACAGCGATTTTTTTCAGATCTAACTCATGATTTTTGAATGCCTGAGGGACACCAGTGTATTTTCAAAAATACAACTATTCTTCAGTTTTTCAGCTTGTTATCTTATTTCCTCAGCCTGACAGAATTGCCTAATTTGGGGATTTTTTTTCCTCTGGATGTTTCGAATCCTGTAGCTCTGTACTGCATTTCTGACATTCCAGAAGCAAGCCCCCAGGAGACCCTGTCATGCATCTGTTGTTGGAGGTGCCTTGACAAGTGTGATACCACACCTTAATATATCCAAAATCATGCTTGTCCACAAAAAAGAAAACAAAAACTAAAAAAAAAAAAAAACAACAAACCACCAAAACCCAAAAACCAAACAAAAAAAACCCCCCAAAACCCCAAAACAAAATGGAACAAAAAAACCCAGCAAAACAGTCATTTACAGATATGGAATGTCCCTTTTTGACATCTTTCTGTGATGACGCTTTCTTCAGGATGTAATTTCATCAGGGAAATCAGATATCTTTCCTTTTCCAATGCTGAAAGCAGACATGCAACTATTGTAAAGCACGTGTGTCTGTACC
>JANRMJ010000079.1:52809331-52820655 GCA_025584955.1 Alethe diademata
AGTGTTTCCTCTTAGATGTGCTGATATGTTGGATGCATCTTTGGGCCATGAGGTGCCATTTGATTAAGGAGGCGTACTCACAAATACTGCTGTGCTAGTTATGGTGCTTCCAAATAATACACAGCAATGTTTAAATAGCTGCCAATGTGACTGCTATAGCAGGTAGATATTGAGATGATTCAAAACACCATAGCCAAGAATGCTTCTTTGGGTGAAGTTCACACTGGGACCTAATCTCTGCTGTGCAAGCCTCTCTCTGACTGGGATGTCACCAAGGATTATGGCTTCAAATGAGCAGCAGGTGAACTCTAAGTAAAATAGATCACAGGCAACATTCTGCTCTCAGTTACACTCCATTGACGTCAATGGGGTTGCCTGGGGTGAGCTCAGAACAGAATTTAATTTCTCATTTTTAATATGTATAGCCAAGGCTCCCCAAAATTACTTTCAGCATATAGCATAGTATCTAAAAACTTCTCAGCTACACATGCTGTGAAGTTCTTCCAATCAGAGCAACAGGAAAAACTTATCATGTATGGAAAAAGAGGTTGGAGCTGTTTCACATGTTGCTGCACGCTGCCCACATTCAGTGAAAGGAAAGGGGATAGGATGCCCCTGGGACCTGTGTGTTGCACACCTCCCTCAGCCACTCGTGGCAGCCTGCCATCAGCTGGCAGGATGCAGCAGCTCCATTTCAAGTGTCCTGTTCCACTGGCAGACAAGCTATTGCATGGGTGCAGGTACTTCTGAAACTTGAGTGTTTCCCCATATCACACCCCTGTGTTGTAACACCTCTTGGATCCCAGCTGGCTGCAGAGAGATGCTATGAGTTCCAGAGGTGTCATAGTGATGGAAGAAAAAGATATTTACAAGTCTATGATTCTATGATCACTCAGGACAGTTGATTTCTACATTGTGTACAGGACCACAATCCTTCACTTGAAGCCAGCTGTGCTAGAGGCTGTGTGTTTGAAACCAAGCTGGTTGTTTGCTTGTGGCATGTCTATAAAATCCCACTGCTTGCCTTTTGCTTCTCCCATATCTAAAACAAGAATCAAGAGCAGCAAATAATGACAGACAAAACCTGAAAATTGAAAATACATTGATCTGACGCATGATATTGCATGCGTTTATTTCATTGTGCTTTTCTTTGGTTTTAGCTTTGTTTGTTTTAAAGAGGTGTTGATAATAATTAAAACATTACTCACAGGTGTTCTGATGTAAAACAGCCAAATTTTATTTTGTAGTGATTGTATTTGTGCAGTGACTACCAATATTATTGTCAGATCAAGCTGAGGTTTTATTTATTTCTTGGTGAGAGTGAGATATTACAAGGTGCAGTATTCTGGGATTAAAATCGATAAGATATATTAAATCCCCAATGTATTCCTGTGGTGAAACACTTCCTTATTTCTGCAAAAAGGGATTCTGTAGGTAGAATCTTTCTCTCCTTCATGTGGCTCCCACAGCCTGGAAATCCACACTGAGTCCTCCTTTCCCAGTTCCCTGGGGAGGTCAGTAAGAGCTCTGCTATAATTGTATCTAAATGCAGGTCTTGTTTCTCACTTGCTGGGTTCTGGTACCGTGTGATGGAGAGCAGGTTTTGTGTGTCAGCAGCCATCCTGGTCCCCAGATTGCACTCTTCCAGTAGCAAGCACAGGATAAAAGACTGAAATCAGAAGCTGGGAAACAAGGATCGTATATTTTTTGTGGCAACCCTCTTTGGGGAAAGAGGACATCTCTGTCCCACTCCAGCTCAGCACCATGACAGCATTATCCTCTGAGATGGGAGGGCTATTGTGGATTTCCCTGTGTTGTGGTGTGGGGCTGGACAACACTGGCAGCAACTGAAATAGGAGGCAGATCTCTCAGCAGAGGAATTAGCTTTATATATTACAAAATAACTGCATTCAGCTCACCCTCTGTGCTATATATACTGTGTACAGCTAGCTAGGTGCATAACAAGGGTTATTTCTCTTTCTGTACAGTGTCTACATTATTTTGCTTCATTAATTACATCTCATAATCCTACATAGTTTTGCCCCACCACAAAACATAGTACAGCATTTTAAATTGTCCTTAGTCAGTAGCATCAGATTCTGTGAGCTGAAAAATTACAGAGAAGTCTATAGCAAGATAAGAAATTAAAGCAAATTTTAGGTTTCCCAATTGCCACAAAATCTCAAGAAAAGAAAAGAGAATTTTTTTTTAATTCAGGTGTCAGAGATTAATAAGTTTTGAAATATTAGTAAGCGACCAGAGACTGGTCCACATGGTTGAGGGCAGAGGCCAAGCCGAGAGTGTCTCAAACCCTCAATTTAAACACTAAGTGGAGCTTTAAGAAGGGTCTGTGTTTCTTAAAGGACTTCAGAGAAAAGCCTTCCTTTCATCTTGACAATTAAAAAATCAAAACACTAAACAAAAAGCCTCAAGACCAGGGTAAGGAACAGCAGCAGCACAGCTCATTTCTTTACAAGTTACACTGAGTACAGTGTACTGTTTTTGCTGTTCTTACACGTTGACATATCTGTTCTCTCATTGTTCTAAGCAACAAAGTCTTACTGGCCACATGTGTCTTGGAGGTTGGGTGGAACCCATTGGAGCTGGTGGCTACATGAGCTGCTTCCACTCAGGATCACTGTAAAAGAAGTGACTTTCAGTGTGTAATAAAAGAACTAAAATGAAGTTTATTCCCTCCTCTAATGCTGGCATGCATTGTCAAAGATGCTTTTTCCATGCCAGACACCCAGGAGCTAGTGCATGGGACATATGCATGCATCCATCTGAAGGGAAGACCACACAGTAAATCCTTTTCAATCTCTCTGCTGGCTGGAAAAAGCTTGGAGCCATGACATGGCAGGTTGGGATTCGAAAACCTCTTGTCTTCTGTGCCTGTACACATCTGCTATCTTGGCAGATTAGTGCACGCTCATTTTCTGGCTTGCCTTCAGCACAGCACAAACAATCTAGGAGGTTCTTGGAAAGTATTGATGATAACTTTCTCATACAAGAGGTGGAGCAACCAATGACAAAGGTGTGGTGTTGCACCTTATACCAACAACAAATCTTTGAAGGGTTGTGGTGACCAGGAGAGGTGCCTGAGAGCTGGAGCAAAGCAAATATCACCCAGTCAAAGGGCAAGAAGAAGGATCCAGGGATCTACAGGTCAGTCAGCCTCACCTCAATCTGAGGTCAGCAAAGTCAATCACTACTCAGGCTGGATTATTGCTGAGTTGGATTATTTCTGCGTGAATCACCAGATGCTTGAGTGATTAGGGCCATTGCCAAAGCAATTTCATTAAATCGCTCTGTAGGATGATTTTTTTTCTCTGTCTGTAGAGTTTCTGCTTGGAAATACCTGTCCTAGCTTGTCTACTTGGATGAACATCTTGGACTACCTCGGGAGAAGGCATCCCAGAGGGTGATGTGGGAGAAAAGGCAGTTTTCAAATAATTCAGTATTTTATGTCACATTAGCATGCAAAACTGTCAGTGTCCAGCAGAATACTTGGAAGAAGGAGGGAAGTGTACAGAGGTGTACAAGAAAAAGGTCCAGCATGGTTCTGTCCTGCAAACACTTTCCAGTAATCACAGTGGTGAAATGCCAAGCAATTCATTGACCGCAAGACAATTATCTCTTCTGCCAACTCTAACAGATTACTACTTTCTTTGTATTTATGCATTTATTTCAAAATACTGTATTTGTCACTTCACAAACTGTTTGCAGTGAGAAAAATGGTAGCTAGGTGAATGGACACTCCACATCTTGTCTTGTGTACTGAACTTCATGAACTGACTTCTTTGGAGTGTTTGATGTGCAGAGAGATAAGCAAAAATCTGTGGCAACAAAAATTCACCAGCAATGTCTGAAAGCTGGGGACTAGATTTCTTCTCATTATTGTGTAGGCTGCTGGGATCCCATTTCAACAGAAACCTTGGGGCATGACTATAAGTAGCAACAGATGTAAATATGATAATCTGCAAACTGCGTGCATCTCAGCTTTGTTAGGAAAAAAACCTAAACACAACAGCCAACAAGCAGCAAACTCATAACCCCATGAGTAAAAATTTTACTTTTATTAGGTAAGCCTGAAAAATACTTGGAATCAAAGAAGGTTTGGTGTCATCAGCATTTGATTTTCACTGGTTTCACTGTGTATAGAAACATCTTTCCATGATGGGCACAGTTGACCAACAGCTTCCCATATATATTGTATGTTACCTGTGTGCCATGCGTAGCTGGAGCTTGTGCACCTTTGCCCATGTATCTTCTCTACTCTCATTTACTGTGTAAATTTACATCCTTTCCATTCAGAGCAGTGAAGCTTATTATGATCCTTAATAAAACAATATGAAATAGAGGAAATCAAATATTTAGAGTACTTTGATAATCCCCAAAATGCAAAGGCATTATTAGCATTTAACAGCCATTGCTGGCTGAATAATTTCTAAATGTTGCAATAGGCAAATAAAAGGGAAATATTAATTTCTGTACTGATATGGATGGTGCAGTTTCAAAGTCCTTGTAAACATTCCAAACAGGAATCCACCAATGTAAAGGTCTTTGGTCAAGTCCCTCCATGAACAGAATTTTCCTCTAACAGAGCAAGTCGTGCTTCGATAGAGCAGTTTAATTGGGTATGTCTGGACATAAACAAAAGAAATACTTGCAAATTCAGCCATGAATCAGTATTTCTCTGATAAGATTATTGTTGTTTCATTGTCTTCTTCATGTATTGCTTTGTTGTCATTACTTGCTCCAGAATTTTTGGAATATCTTTAACATCTTCTGTGAGTATTTCTGCCTTTATTAATCTTCAGAGGAACACTTGTCTAGAGATCCTCTTTCCTAATCAACAATGACATGTCCCCAAAGTAACATTGATGTTATAAAGCCATGCCAAACCACAGGGATTCACACATTCCCAGCACTGGTCAGCTTTACTCCATTTCCACCTCAGAAGAAGCACTACTGAACCATGCTAATTGCAGAAATGACTGTTAAGAAGTAGTTTAAGTCAAGAGTTTCAGCAAATAAAGGAAATTCCAGAGATGTCAAAGTACTTTTTACTGTGATATATTGTGACTGCACATTCACTTTCCTCAAACCATGTAGTTTAGTGCAAAGCTCTTCTCCACTCTGCTGATAAAATGATGAAAACTATGTGGAGTCATGTTCCAAGATAATCATAATCAATTAGGTTCTTTCCAGACTGATTATTCATCTTTTTCCCTGCTCATGCAGATATCGCCCCTGCATCAGCCTTTCTACAGTGGTAAGCCTCTTTGCTATTCATATAAGTATTTATGCTGGAAAACCAGGCAGTACAAATGACTTGACATTTCTGGAAAATATAGTGTAGGCCTTTGTGGTAGGATGGGGCAAGACAGAGTGAGTCAGGAGATCTTGATTCTGATGTTTCTTTAAGTCTTCCTAGAAAATGAGTGTTGATTGTCTGCCTTTCATCTTGGACAGAGACCTGGTGGCTAAAAAAATATTTCTGGTGATTAAATCCCACTGTCATATTTCCCTACAGAAAGGCGCTTTTAGTCACCAACGCCAACCTCTTCTGCTCCAGCAAATGCATCTGTTAAGAAAAGAAATACTATCAGCAGGGCGACAGGTGGCATATTACAGCTAAACTTGAAGGGTTATAATAAGAGGGAATGTACGTGAGTGAGAGGAGAAAAACTGGAAAAGAGGGTGACCAAGATAAAGGAAAAGGCAGTGGCAAGCATTTTTTCCTACTACTGCACTTATAGTATGCTGTAATAAAGGTCTGGTGACTTTGCAACACTGGGGTAGGGTACTGCATTGGAAATGCATTTGCCCATTGTGCTGTTCTCTGTTTGCTTAGAAGGAATTCAGAAGGGATTTGCTTTCTCTTGTTTCATGAGCCCCACGCTTTCACACTGACCAAAGTGGATACACACCAGCTGGCCATGTCCATCACCACCACTGGGTGGGAGAATTCCTGATTATACTTAGATCCCTCAGACCCCACTCTGTCACTCGCAGAGAAGCTCTGCTTGCACACTGCTTCCGAAATGCAGCCGGCTGGGAAGTCCACACGCCGTGCCTGAAGGAGCTGGATGCCTTCTGGATCAAACATGAATGACCTGCTGAAGGTGCCCCTGGTGCACGTCCTCACCCTGGCAGCCCTCAGCTGGGCTGAGACGCTTCTGAAAGGTTTGCTTGGAGGGGCTTTGCCCCCATTCTTCTGCTGAAGGAGGTTTTGCAAAGGGGAAGGTGTCTCTGCTAGCAGTGGAGTGGGTGTTGTAGCATTCCCAAAAAAGACAAAAACGGTCTGCTTTCAATGGTCATTTCTCTGCTCTTAGATGGATAGCAGTGAAAATATTCTCATATTTGTGTGTGGAATAGAAGGATCTTTGTCTGTGAAGAGTGCATGGTAATAGGCAGGGGAGACCTTTGGGTTCAGTCTGGGCGGGATGTAAGTTTCTCATGTGAAAGAAAGCTCAGAAGCATTAATGGCTGGAAGAACCAGTTGCTGCGGAGCCCAAGATTTGTTGTGTTCAGCACTCCTGTGTAGGCTTGTAAGTATATAAATCTTCAAAAGAAATAAATATCTATGATGTCTTTACAAGGAATATGTATGTGAGTACAAACATGCAATGTTTGTTACAGTATGTAACATAGAAGTTATGATACCTTTTCCTATCTTGAGTGCACACATGCGTATGGGCATATGCACACGTACTTTTAGCCAGCAAAAGAACTGGTAAAAAACTGTTGAGAAAAGTTTTTGAGGTACAAAACGAACTGTGATGCCATTCTGGAAGTACTATTTGGTAAACCTGCGGACAACAATTTTTGCTGAATGGTGATGGTCCGGAGCAGTTCAACGCTCACTAGAAACTTCGCAGCTTCAGGAAAATAAAATGAAATCTTAAGGCGAATGCCCTTAAGAATTCACGTTAGGCCAACATTGCTGCTCTTGCAGGGCTATGCTTTTACAATTGTTAGTCAGGTTATTCCCAAAGAAAAAAAGAAATAATGTATCTTCATTATACAAATGTTTTGAAATTAAAATGCTAGTGTTTTCCTAAGGCACTAAAGTAAGTTTGTGACCTTTATGCTTTTTGAATGTTGTGGTAAGACAAGTGGCATTGGAAAGACAAGAAAAACGAAGAGGACAGGGATAGATTTTTTCCTAGTGTCACAGTGTAATAAACAGATACATTCCCTTTTCAAGGACATCACAGCTGAGCTGTTTTTTACCATAGGAACTGCAGTTTGTCCAGGTGTTTGCAATGTTGCAGAGGACTGGTTCTGTTTTCTGCACTGTTTTGTTTGCCTGTTTTCAAAAGTGTAAATCCAAATACAAATCCAATGCCAAGACATTTGGAAGCTTCTGGTGGGCTGGGGATAGAAGGGGAGTTTGGCTTTCTCATGGTCCCATGACCAGCCTTCGGTCATTTTTCTGTCTCAGGAAACTACAGCTGACATCCAGAAAAATGACACCTGTGTGGCTTTACTCATACATAAATTAATTTATTTTCAGTTTATTTAAAAACACAAAGATACCTTAAAAAGATCAGAAAGCCCCAGTATACGTATGTGGAAAGGCCTGGCTCCATTTCCATGTGATGACATGTCTGTATATTGTTCAGATTTTGTTTTCCTGTGTTAAAATTTGGTAAAGCATGCATCATAAGTTTAGAGTGCTTTCTAGAGAAAGCACAGACTGACACCAGCCGCAAGCTGTTTGAATGGCTTTTAGATGTAAGTACCACCTCAGCCATTTTGGGACATTGTTGCCGCCTCACAAAATGACGGCATGTTCCACTGCCCACTGTCCTTACTTGGGTTAAATATTGCAAAGGAGAAAAGAGCATGTGAGAAAACTATACATCCCTGTTGCTGTCATTGTTGCTCTCTGAGGATGTAGAATTTGGGAAGGCAGCTTTAAAATAATTTCTTTTCTTGTTACTGCTGTGTTGTCAGTTTGGACACTATTTTCTTGCAACAATGAGGCTTGATTCTGCCCCAAAAGCTGTAGGCTGGCTTTCAAAAGGTACCAGATCAGACCATGTCTAGGCAATATTCTATCATCTGTTAAATAAAAGACACACTTAAAAGTATGAAACTGTTTCTAGAAAAATTATTTAATATAGAACAGGTCTTGTTTGCCCTAAGAACAAAATACTGTCATTAGGCATACCAGCTCTTGGTACAAAAGTAACTTCATTACTTGTGGAAGTGCCTGTGTTTATTGTTACAACAGTTATAAAACTGGTTGCTTTGAATTATTGTTACTGTAAAAATTTACATTTCTCAGGGTTAGAAAAGCATCCTTACAGAGATCAAGGAATGTGGACAGCAACAAAACATACTATATAATTAGATTGCAAACCTCTGGGGTTAATGCCATTAAACCCCAATAAACTCTGTCATGAAATAGCAACATCACATTTAAAGTAGACAGGATAACCAACTGTGGGGGTTGTTCTCCTATGACAACCTTCAGTAGTAGCAAAAATGAAGACTCTACAGAAGTTTCACTGGCATGGGGTTCATCCGGGGAATAATACAGATGATTATTTCTGTTTAATAAGACCCAAAATGACCTAATAAAGTGATGCATAATACAATTTGAAGCAGTGATTTTAAACAATGGATTCGTCACAGACTTGTTCTAATTGAAGTTTCATCCGTATGGTCTTTAGAGCTATCTTAGATGTAGTTTTGAGATTTACATAAGTATTGTCATCATTGTTAATCAGTGATACAATCCGAAGTCATATAATCTAGAAATATTATTGAGGCAGATTCATTCTAATGAAATGTCAAAAGCATTTAGAGTTTTACATAAGCCTGATAGTGGAAGCTGATCCTTTCTTCCTCTAGCTTAATTCCTGCAGAACTCCAAAGACATTTTAATTTTGACCTCCATGTAAATCGAAAAAGGATTAAGGTATTGACTACTATTCACAGTCACTTAAATCTAAATGTCTTTTCTCTCACCCATTCCTTAGATGGCAAAGGGCAAAACAGATACAGTTTATTTTTTGCCTGAATTTGAATATCATTGTGCTAAGGAGGGCCAGTAGACACACAGCAGTTGGGATTCTCTGTGAAAAAATAGTGGGCCAGATACTGCTACATTCCATGGGGAACAGGAAGACTCCTGAACCCATGTTATATTTTCAAGGTAGTGTTTAAGGAATATAGTAAAAACTAGTTTATCTCAGCACAGTTGTCCGTAAAATCCAGTACAACCAATATGGATGTGTGTCTCTTGCATCCATTGATCAAGACACTCAAGTGTTTTTGGAGGCAGTGACTGCAATGAATACCATGAGCAGGGAAAGTGAGTGGCTAGGCTTATGCTTTGATCCCCTCCAGCTGTGATTCAAGTCTTTCACCAGAGCAATGGCAAATGTTTCTAAAGATACATTCAAGTAACGTGTGACAACAGGTCTGTGATAAGCATTATGTGTAGCTATTCAACTTCTAACCCTCATGCTACTTGGTTAGAAATTGTGAGAAAAAGAGAATGTGTCCTAGTCATGACACAAATCTGAATGACCTGATTGGTCTCCGTGACCCTGGCTATAGTGCTATATAACGGGTTTGGTGTTTTTTCTTTTTGTTGTTTGTTTTGTTGGGTATTTTTGTCAGTTTTGGTTTATTGTGTGGGGATTTTTGTTTTTTGGTTTTTTCTTTTCCTCTTTTTTAATATATATATTTTTAAAGATAAATAGTTGAGTGAATAAGTCCTGTAATAATGACAAAAAAGTCCAAATCTCATGCACTAATAAGGAGTCACTCTTCCCACTCCAGGGGCAGGTCAGCTTAGCCTCAATTTGTGTGCTGCCCCTTGCACTTCCAGCCTATGCAACACCACCCTGGTAGCAGCGGGACAGCCTCACCTGTGTCCTTACAGTATGCTCACCTATTGCTGTGAGTGTCAAGGAAGAGGTGGGTCAGAAACACAGGATGCACTTTTGGAGCTTGGTTTGCTCTGTTTGGCACCTTATGGAGAGACCTCAAGGGATAATGCCATTGAGTGACCCTGCAGGGACATGGCTCCCTCCACCAAAGGTGCTTGGCAGGTTCTGTAACTCTCTCCAGTAGGCATCAGAAGGAGTTCTTGTTTTCTCTTCTTTACACAGCTCCCTTGATCAGCACTCCTCTGGAAACTGTGGATGCCCTGGTAGAAGATGTTGCCAAGTTTGTCTGTGTAGTGGAGTCGTATCCTGAGCCGGAGATAACATGGACACGCAACAGCATTCCCATCAGGTATGGAGCAGCCCCATCCCTCACCAACACCTTCTGCCAAAACTGTCAGTGTTTCTTTTCATGATACAGGTGATATCTGGAAATAAAAAAATGGGTCAGTGGCAGGAGAGAGAATGAGTGACTGTAGTTATATAGGATTCTATATTTCTGAGGGAGTGGTAAGAGCAATTGAAGGTTGCTCTTATACCTTCACACTCTTCAGCTTGCAGAAAGTTGGTTTCTGCTGTAAGGTATGCAAGCAATTTTCTCAGCAATCTGCTGTCTTTCCCAGTTTATGAATTTATGAAGGAGGACGATTCTGTATAATATTTAAAGGGAGCTTAGCAGGACTTATTGTTTTGTACTTGGAAACTTTGCATGGAAGGGGTTGTGCTGTGCCATTCTTGTTTTCTTCTAGTTTTGGATCTGGAAATTGTCTTCTCATTGTTATGCAGTGACAGACATTAACCATCAGGCATCAAGATGTCAACAAAGAAGGCAGCTTTCTGAAATGTGGAAATGTGTTGTGGAAGTTGCTACCATTGCTTTTGCTCTTTTGCTGTAAATGGATTCCTACAAAGTCAACTGTATTTGTTCTAGCTCTGAAATCATATTACATCTGTCATATGGCTTTGCATCAGCTTCTCATTCTAAATGGCTGTAAGTGACTTCCTCTGTGAGGGAAAATGCAGCACAATCTTTATGTAACATAGTCAATACCTGTCCTCCACAGGAGATGTCCATTTTGGGCAAGTGGTCACCTGAAGCATGGTTTTCTGTTGTGGTCAAACATCCAAAAAACTTTTGAACCACTGGCATAGGAGGCTCCAAATAAGTCAGCAGCAGAAGCGGGTCTCACTGCTTGGAAAGCTGCTTTAGAGCAGGACAAAGCAGAAAGTTACAAATATGAAAATAGGCCTTCAGAATTTTTTTTTCATTGTCTGTAATCTCAGCAAAATTTGGCCCCAATCTTCTGGATTTGTTCTAGCGTGGAGGTCTGAAATTCCATTGATGTTTGTCAGGGTCTGCACTACAAGCAGAGTCCTGATAGGTTCTTTTAGGGATCTCAAAGCACAAAAGAC
>JANRMJ010000079.1:52838447-52853771 GCA_025584955.1 Alethe diademata
AAACATAGCTCAATCAAAGGCTTGGGGAAAAAAAGTCACCTGGAAAGAGTTAGCCATTCAGCGTGGAGGCAGGGGGGAGGGCATGCTGCTTTAATCTTTTTATAGTATAAAAGTTTTGTGACTGAATTAAAGCCCTACTGTTTGGACTGGATGATATTACGTAATTCTCAGAAACGAGAGCAGCTGGCCACAGTACAGAAACCTCCTAGCAAGTCCTGCAGTGCACAGAACATCATTTACCACGGCTGTAAAAAAAATACATTTATTAAGGAGCTTGGGAGTGATATTTGACATTCTGGCTTGGCTTTTAGCTGTCTGGATTTCATTTACAGCTCCTCTGTTTTATTTTCCACTAAAATAAAAAAATAAATTAAGCCATCTTTGCCCACTTTCTCTAACTGCTCTTTGGCATGCCTGTGGGTAAATCCAGTGCAGAGAGCCCAGGGGTATTGGTGAGAATTTTGCTAACCTTGTAATGGCAATGTAGCTAAACAAGCAAGGGCAAAATCTGCATTTAGGAGGATGTGGAGAAAGGCAGATAAGCAATTAAGTGTTAAGAATCGCCTGATTGTTGGAAATTTTCACTCTGAGGAAAATTGCAAACAAGACAGGTCCTGAGCCCACCAAAAAATGTGAATTTTACAAACATTTATGGCTATTTCCTGATCCTTCCTCTTCCTGCCTTTCACCCAAATCTTCCTGCCAGCTACACCACCACCAGATTTGCCATTTCCTCCTTGCCTTTGCCTCTTTTTTTTTACTTGTGGAATTTGGGGGCGGGGGAGGTGAGATAGGTGGAAGAAAAATCACAGTTGTGGGGACTGTGTTCTGCCATTTAGATACAGGACAGATTTTGTTGCTCATGCAATTGCCAAAATGGACTCTGAGGTCATCCTGGTGTTCTTGCCCTGCTTTGCACAGGTGGATGGTGACACTGGCTGCACTTACCCTGACTTTCCCACAGCACTCAAGTCTGACAGCAATGTCAGTGTGTCAGTTGTCTACCAACAGATTAGGTAATTGAGAAATAGCTGATGCTATTTTTTTAATACTGTTTCCCGAAGTGATTAAGAGCCCTTCGGAAAATATGTCCCTGGATTGGCCAATCAGCCACGCTCCATAACCTGTAGGAAAGTCGGCCCTTGTCCCAGGAAATTTCTCATTTAAAAATAAAATAGCATAATCCCCTCCTTCCCAGTTTATTCCAGTAATAACATCTACTGCTATGTATGTAAGATAGTTAAGTAAAATATTTGAAAGTATGCAAGCGTAAATACCTGAAGTGTTAAAGAATTAAATCTGTAACTTCAAATTTGAAGGTCTTGAAGAATGCACATAATAGCACTGGGGATAGAAGGAATCTCAATTCTTCCGTACTTTGGAAATCAGATTAGTTCCTTATAGGCCAAATTTTGTTTAGCCATCCCTCCCTGCAGTACTTGCCACCAGAAACATGAATGTTTAGGAGTTGTGGCTGGATTTTTTATCCCTGTATTTAGTGTTTTAGGATTTTAAGATTGGCCTGATGTTTTACCTTCCCTATGCTAGCAGACAACTGCTTACCTAGCAGTGTGCTGGGCTACTAAAGCAAGTGCAGTGATCAGTGCAGATGGCTGGACCCTGGGAAGAGGAATGCAGCTTTCTGACCTCCCCACAGGCACCCTGCCAGGCATGAGCTGGGCCAGCCATAGTGCTTACTGTGGCTTTGCACCCTGCCTGTGCTATTGCCATTTTCAAAGTGTGCTTTTTTTCCTCCTGGCTGAAAGATCCTAGCAGATTTTGGGAAAGCAGCTAGTACAGAGGAGGACATATGTGCCACAGTCCAGCATCAGCTAACTGAATGCTGGTAATTTATCATTTTGATATTAACTTAACTGGGCAGGATCTGAGCAGCAGAGTCAAAGAGCAGCATCAGGTGGGCAAAGGTCCCAGCAGCACACTGAGCAGCACAGGAAAAGCACTAAGGGCAGTATTCTGACTCTGGAATCTCATGTGCTGGCTTCAGCAGGAGCCATGTGAATGTAACTGCTGCCAGAGGACAGGCCCCAAAGTTTAGTATTTCTCCAAATGAAGTATAAAAAGAATTATGAGCTTAGCCTGCAAAACTTGGGTCTAAATTCATAACCATCTGGTGTTAATGGCCTGAAGTGAAACTTCAGACAAAGGTTTCATTTTACTTACTATTCATGAGAAAAGCCTCTGGCCAGTCACTGCAGCTTTGCATACTACTGCTGGAGCTTGGTACCTGCTGCCTCAGTGAGGGGTGAGGGGGTGCATAAGCCTGATGCTGCTCTGCTTTGACTTTAGGCGGGTGGGATTGCCTGGAGCACACAGAAGAATTAAGAAGCTCAATAAAATATTTATCCACTCACCATTTGCACTTCACTGACATTAATCTTCCTGAAAGTTCCTGCCCAAGAGTTTATTGAATGACAAAAGGGTTTCCATGCTGAAATTAACTCCTACTGCTACTTATCTATGAGCAAAAGCTGTTCTCAGGCTCTTTGTCAAAACAAATCTCACCTTCATACAAGCTCAGAACTGGGTGGAAGGACTATGTGGAAAGCATAAACTTTTTTTCAGTTCAGCTGAAATTTTGCAGACAAAGCGTTCTCATCCCAAATAGTGGGGACAGATGATCTAATTCTGAACAGGGCAAACAGAAGGTGGCAACATGGTGAGGTATGTTGATAAGGAGAAGGATACAGATAATGTGGCAAACAAGATCTCAGGCTTTTCTGACAACTCCAAGAGAAACTTCCCTGCTTATTAAAGTTTCTGATGGAGACTTTTAGACACTGCTGTGTGGTCCAGAAGGTGTTACTCACTAAGCATGAGAAATTTGAGTAAGAAATGGCAGTGTTATTGAGCCAGTTTCCATACAGACATTTTGGATTTTCCATTAAAAATTTTAGGTCAAAACTCAAATGTTCCGGGTGGGACATTTCTCTTCTCTGCTTTTCTCTATGTGGTCCAAGTACAGCAGCTTGTGAAGACCATCAGGGTTGTGTTTCTGGATCAAAGTAAGTTTTCAGCAAGAATATTTCAGTTCCTATTTCTGGCCAACAGTTTCCCCTCCCCCCACCCCCAAAAAAACCAAAAAAAAAAAAAAAAAACCCCCCTACAACCAAAAAAAAAAAAAAAAAACAACAAAAAAAACCCAAAAGAAAACACAGGTGGGAGGGCACAAAGGGAATGATTATTTTGCTTATCTGCAAAGTGCCCAGTAATCATATTTCCACAAAAGAAGTAAGAGCTGTAGAAATGAAAAGCCACTTTAAAAAGCTCTTTTTCCGCTGCAGTCTCATCTTCCTAAAGTTTTTGCCAGTCATTCTTTCATACCTTAATGCTTGATGTTAGACATTTTCCCCTTAGGGAAGCTTGTTGTGGTGTGGAAAATGCCAGTGTTTGCAGCACTCTGTGGCAAGTCTTAATTACTGCAATCAGACTGAGTTTATCTGACCCTTGACCTCCATGGCACGTCCATACTGGTGGTCCTTAATGGTTTGGAAAAAGTTTCACAGGAGGTCATCTTGGGCAGGGCAACATGGTAGCTTGCTGCTTTTTTGCTGTAAGCTGCTCCATCTGCAAGCTACTGAAGAGTTTGCTCTTGGTTTTCTTGCACATTACCTCCTCTGAGGCTTTGGACTTGACACAGAAATTTCCAGAGATAAGTTTTTGGTCTGTTAGGTGCAGAATGAATACTTTCTTTCCAAATGCCTTTTTTCTCCTCCTCGTCTCTCTCCCAAGACTGTCACTCATGGGGAAGCCTGTTCTGTACTCTGCTTTTATTCATGGAGCGGTGACTTACATCAGGACTCACGGGGGAGGGGGTACCCCCATGTCAGCACCAGCCTCAGCTTTGTGTTATCATTCAAATAGCACCTTTGTCTTATCTTACAGTGTTTGCCAGAATCCTGAAGGGTCCTGAATCCCAGAACATCACCTTTGGGTCCGTGGTGACGTTGCGGTGCACAGCGACCGGTCTTCCAGTCCCTACTGTCACCTGGCTGGAAAATGGAAAAGCTGTAAGTGCCTCTTTTTCCTGCTTTTGGCACTGGAGGACTGCTATCAGCTGGAAGCACAAGAGGGCTTGTAATCAGCACCAGTGGTTCTATTCCTTCCTAACTTAGCACCTGTTTTTTCAAGCTGCTTGAGTCCAGCTCATCTCACTGCTGCAGTTTTCTCCTCTGAAAAAACATTGTCCCCCTTCTCCAGGGTGTTGTGTGACTTCATTTGTTAGGATCTGGAAAGCCCAAGATGAAGAGTGCTTTAGACCCTTCTAACCTTCCTCCAAGCCAGAATTTCTAGGACTTTGCTGTGTATTTCTGCAGCTATCTTTCCTTTCCTTTTTAAATAATGTGGTAATAATAACAAGGCAAAATTGTGCTTTTGACAAAGTAACACAAACCAATGAGTTCCATAATGCGAACTGTCTTGAGGTCAAATACCTGTGGAACAGCATTATGAACAGCATATTTGAAGAAGAGAATAGATCTGAAATTTTCTAGACTGACCTAGGTGGTGTGAAATATGTCATCAATTTATCCCTGGCCAGAAGCATGTTCTTAAGAAAGGATCACCCTCTTCAGTGGCAGGCACCAAGGGATGCAAATCAACTGTGTCTCATAGGAAATATTCCGTGGTCCGATGATCCTGACCATTTAATATGGGTGCTTGCTTTCAATTTGCCTGGCTTTCTTGCCTGTGTGTAGGCTATTGCAATACCTTCATTTCAGTGAACTGAAGACCTACTTGATGTCTAGTATTGCCTACGTGGGACTGGGCAGGACACCACAGCCATGGCAGCTCTGCAGCCCAAGCCTGCCATGGGTTCCCTCTAGTCTTCATGTGCTTAAAGTGAACATGTTTTATACTCTCTTTGGTTTTTTGACAACTTTTTAGAGGATGTGAGCCCCAGGGTGTGATTCTGTGGGGGCAGATGGAATGTCTGCTGAGTGCAGGTTGGCAATTTGCCTCTGCTCTTCCTCACTGACCTCCTTCAGCCCTGAATCCTTCTGAGCACAGGTTGATCCTGATCATTCTTTTGGACTTGGCTGTCCAGAGGACCAGTAAATCTCCTTGGTACTTACTTCAGGGGGCTATCACCATCCTGGTTTGTACATCCTCTTCCCATACATTAAAACACATTATTAAGATCCTATGGCCACTCGGAAGGCTGTCTTGCCTTTCTTGCCTCCTTG
Organism: Alethe diademata; assembly: GCA_025584955.1. Lineage (NCBI taxonomy): Eukaryota > Metazoa > Chordata > Aves > Passeriformes > Muscicapidae > Alethe > Alethe diademata. Next base: position 52,843,652 of record JANRMJ010000079.1, read on the forward strand.
ATACCTTATTGTGTCCTCCAGTCTGATTAGGGCTATTTTTCTATATTCCATCAATGTTGCTAGGCAGAGCAGCAAACGGATCAGATCAGCCTCTGCTGAGACCCATGGGTGCTTGGTGGTTTCTGACAATATTTAGTTTGAGACTACTGCAGGTGTTTATTTAAGACTTGTTTCCCACTGCAAATGAAACCTTTTGCAGGAGTCTGAGGTGCCTGGCAAGAGCAGTATATTTCCAGAGCACAGACTTGTGCTTTGCCGAGATCCTGATGGGTGGATCCCACAGAAAGCTGAGGTGAAACATGAGATGATGCTCAGTCCCTGCCTGGGCCATTCACTGCCTGACTGGTCATATCTGCTCTGCCCCATTCCTGTCTGAAAGGCATAGCCCAGTCCCAGGAGGGTAGTGCTCCAGATTGGCTCACTTTAAGCATGGCAAGGAAACCTTAATGAGAGTCCATCTCTGGGAGAGTCAGAAGGAAGCTAGTGGAGTGGACATGGTGAATTTGAGGGTTGGTTCACAGCAGTGGTGAGTCATTTGAAGATACAGCATGCCTGTGGCATTATGGTCTCTGAATATCGACCTGTAATTGTCCTGAGGCTCAAAGAACAGGAGTCTGCTGAGCTTACTGAGCTGCCCTCAAAGAGGAGGATGGAAACTCCTCTGTGCAGCAGCTGCCTGGCTTACCTAAATAGAAACACAATTCATTTTCCTCCTGCTAGGCACTACAGGGCATCATGGACCTTATAATGTAGTTTTCCACACATCCAGGAATTAATGAGCCAGGTGTGAAGATATGAAGAGGTCTCTAATTTCCTGGTAGCTGAAGTGATATTTTGGAGGCTAAAAAGATGACTCCTGGGAACAAAATCTCAGGAAATGTGCTTGAAAAGAAAAGGGAATCAATTAACACAAGGGAACATCTTGAAGTTTCCAGTAAAGAAAACAAGAGATGGCCCGTGTGGAAGTCCTAGGTCCACAGTCCTGTCTGTGATTTTCCTCTGTACATGCTGCATACGGCTTGTAATGCTTGCAGTTACCTGAGCACCCTCCAAGCTAGAAGGAGCAATCCCAGTTTTCTGTGCTTGGCAGGCACAGTCCAGTGCTGCCATACGTGATACACCTGAGGCCTGAGGAGCCAGCAGGGAGAGAAGACTGGTTAGCACAAGCTGCTCATGGCAAGCAGCCACCTATCCCACCAAGATGCTGGAAGGCAGGGGTGGCCTGTAGGAAAGACCTCCTTCCTACTGAGAAGATCCCTGCATCATTTTAGTGCTGAGTGATTTCTGGAGAGAAAAGGATTCTAAAACTAAATTTGAGCAGCTGTGTAACAAAGAGGTATCTGCGAAAAAATATCCCTCTTAAACTGATTTCATGTTATGAGGCCAAAAATATCCCTGGTTCCTCCATTCACACAGTGACTGACATACCTGGTACAGTACTTACAAACTGTGCTGGTCTGATTATTTAGTGATTTCTTCCCATGAACATTCTCTCACCACAGCTCCAAGCTGTCTTTGAGTAAGGCAAAACAAATATATTCTTTCAGCATTTCCTTTTCACAGGGAATCCAATATGCTTACAAGACATGTTACAACACTGATGAGTTCCTTCTTGCTTTTTCAATTATTGCTGTCAATAACTATGGGTATTTAATTTTACTGAAAGATGTCATTGAAAGCACATTTTTACCAGCCTCCAGGGAGATCAGATTCATATCTCTGTCTTAGTTACATGTGTAGGTAGAGAGCTTTGCTGGGATGGATCCAGGAAGACAATCTGCAATATCCTTGGAGTCAGATCACACGTATGGGATCCACAAGGAACACACCTCGCTTGAGTTACGCTTGATGCTTCCTTTCAGTATAAGGTTAGAGTAGGCAATGCTCTCCTTCCTACTGCCTGTGCAAGACAGAGTGTGTACGTACCACACTCTCCTACTTTAATGAATGCCATGTTGGCAGGAAAGACTTGATGACAACTGGCCAAAATCAGCAGGCTTCAAGCTCATTTTACTGGGAATTGCTGACCTGAGAAAAGAGCTGGCTAAAATCATCATATTTGCATCTCCTTTCATATTTCCAATTGCGAGATAAGAAAATCTACCATGTATCTGCTGAAGTGTTTGAGCCAGAGCACTTTCTTTGCTCATGACTGCTTTGAGAGTGTGGCAGTGATTATATTAATCCAGAATCAATGACTTCCAAATTATTTTCTTTTCTTCCTCTGTATAATGGATGTTCACAAAGTCATCTTGTGCCATTCCTTGCTAAGGCATGAAGAGGCAATCTACTATAAGAAGCCCTGTAGTAATTAGCAAGCTCAATTACATAAATCAAATTGTGATTATGACCCTCTTGAACAGAAACTTAATTGCAAAAGTATTGCTGAAGTGTGAAATAGGAGAGATCTTTTAACATTTGTTTTTTGTGTGTCAGGTCAGCTGCTATGAAAGCACCAGAGTAACACTAGCAGCTTTAGCTCTCTGTCACATTTGTCTCCTTACCACATCTTCCTCTGCTAATTTAAATGCTTGGGACTCTATCTCTTAGATTTTTACTTGGTTTGCTTGTTTGTTTTTGTTGGAAATATTATTGCACTGGGCTTTCACTCTTTTAGGTTTCTGCAGGGTCCGTAGCAGAAAGTGTCAAGGACAGAGTGGTTGATTCCAGACTGCAGGTGTACATCACCCGACCTGGCCTGTTCACTTGTCTTGCCACAAACAAGCACAGCAAAACTTTTGGAGCCGCAAAAGCAGCAGCAACCATCAGCATTTCAGGTATGCAGGGAAAGTAGAGGCCGTTAATTTTTTTAGCCTTTCCTGCTGGGGAAGAGGAAAGGGGTGTGGAGTACTCTGGAGGAAGAGGGGAAGCCTTGGAGAGATGATAGTGTCCAGAGGCTTAAATTTGAGTACAAGTACATCCTCCACCAGGCTATTTCCTCATATACTCTTACACTTTGGAGATGGGCATAGCTGTCATTTCCTGAATGTTTGATGCTGTCTTGTACTTTGTGTCCCAGAAGCACACTTGGTAAGTTTATCCATGTGGAGGAAGTTGTAGTCATGACCCAGCGCTGGTATCATCTAACAGCAAAGTGAAAATAGCTTCAAGTAGTTCAGCTTCACAAGGGGTTGGCATCCAGAAAGCAGGATGGTTGCTGTCAGAGTAGTACCCTGCCTTGCCTGTAGTTGTCTCTTATCTCAGGGACATCTCTCAAATGTGAAAATGAACCTCCAAAGAGCCTCTGTCAGAGCTAACTAATGGCATAGAAAAAGGTGGCAGCCTGGGACATCCCTCTTTTGATAGGCAGGGGGATTTAGACAGAGGAAAGAGGAACCACACAGGACATGGGATGGTAGCCCTGGTCCTGCTTTTAACTAGGCATGTACTTGTTCATCTCTCTGTGCCTGACCTTCTGCTTTCTGGAGAAAAAATATTCATGCCATTTAAAGAAAGGGCATTGAAAGAAATAACAGGAAACTCTGCTCCACAAGGTACTAAGCACTTGGTGTTGTATTTCCCATCCCCACCTCATTTAGCCCAGGCAAGTCTGTCTCCAACTGCAGTGGAGCAGGCAGGTACTTTGGACTGCTGGAAGTTGTACTCCCCCCAGCCATGTGTGCTCAGCAGGGGGAGAACACCACCCTAGACCTGAAGAGGAGTCTGCCTTGGCCTTGCCTCAGTTCATAAGGCTCCCAAAACAGATGCCCTGGCCCTTGGCTGATGGCCAGTGCCTCCTCCCTATGCTGGCACTGCCCAATTCCCTGTGGCACTGCAAGCTGGGGTTACTGCTGTGTGCCAGAGCTGCATCTCCAGCCCTGGCTTCTCCTACTTGTTACAGCTGCTGCCTGAAGTAATGGATATCTATGTGGCTTAAACAGAGGATGCTACGTGCTGGTTACATAGGACCCAAAGGATCAGCATAAAAGGCATAAAAAACAGTGCAAGAGTCCACCTCAGCTGGCACTGCCATCAACAATCCACTTCCTCCTCCTCATTCTTTCTCACTTTACAGTGTTCAGTGTTGGCCTACTTTTATTCCCTGCCAGAAGATACAAAAAAGGAACAGAATTTAGGTGCATTTTTTTTTCATACAGCTTACAGTTGTCAGACACATTTCCTAGCATGGAAATCTTGACTTATGCATCTAAGAGGGAACAATGAAGTGTCACTGATGTCTTTTCCATTTCTTCTTTCTCCTGGTTCATCACAATTCCTGGATCTGATGCCACTTGGCAGAATGGAGGTAAGAATGACTTTCTGTGGTTTTGTGGAGGCTCTTTCTGGGCTGGGAAGAAGAAGAAGAATAATGATGAACCAAGGGGGTTTGGTTTAATTTGGCTTAAATGAAGGAGTAGGGTTTCTGCGTGCCAACTGTGCAGGTAAGGTTCACCCAAAGGGATCACTGAGCTCCTTTACAGAGGCATAATTGGAGACTAAGCTGGGGTAGATAACGATGACTTTGAGTCAACCCAGCAGTCAGGGTGTGTGAAAAACCGTTGTGGGGAGAATATTCTGAAGGAAATTCTACTGGCTTACAGATCCACAGTTTCCCTTGACCTTGTAAATTTTCATGGCAAAGCTCAACTGCAAGTTCAACTCCTCCCTGTTCATGGTTAATAAATGTAATTTGGTTTGGTGCTCACCAGATTAGGGCAAGAGAAGGTTATATTTGTTCCAAGCAGAGTTATGGACGATTAAGGCCTCATACATGTGATGAGAAATTAACTTCTGCTTAGCAATTTTTTGCAAGACTAAACAATTTAGCTGGCTTTTTCTCTTTAGAATCCTTCCATGTTTCTACATGCTGCACTGGCTGATCAGTCTGGAAGGAAGGCTAGAATGTTAGTCTGGGAGATGGGCTGGGAGCTTCTGGCCTTTATAGAAAAGAGCAGAGCCTGGGAAAGTCTGAGCAGATGGCTTTGCCACTCTGTTGACAAAGACTCCCTGCAAAGGCTATTGCCTCCATCACAGGAGCTTGCAAGATTGATTCAGGAAGTTTGTAAGTGATTAAGTGACCACCCAATGATGATGGTAGGCTTATGCCTTGCACCTGCATCCATGCAGGTATGACAGGCTTGGGGACACAGATCAAGTGCTCAGCCCATCTGTCCTATAGCTGTTCTTAGCCTTTGCTGCATGACATTCCCTATCTGTGACAAACCGTTGTGAGAAACATGTTTTTGCTACTTCTCTATTGCAACTTGGTCTGTCTCCTTGCCTATTTTAGAAAAGCAAGGAAACTTAATGTTAGCACTGTAAGCTCTTCTTGGTCTGCATCTGCAACCCCCTGAAGCCAGCAGCACAGCTGCCCCATACACACGTGTTCCTGCTTTTGCCCCTGGGGCACAGGAAGGATGCAACTTCCAGATTAAGCACAATGGGAGCCATCTGGAAAATGTAAATAGCATGACTCCTGACAAGAACAGTTTACCAGGGTGCTAGTATCAGTGCATTGCTTTGGGGAAACTTACTGTGTGCAGGGGAGATGTCATGGGCTGTGAAGTCCAATGCAGCATGCTGAGGGACTCCTGTGTCACTTGAAGGTGTGTCCATGGAGCCTGGGATGATGCAGTGTCAGAGCATCACTGCCGTTTTGGTAAACCTCAAGGAATTGGTGCCTTCCTGTATTTTTTTATCCAATGTGATGCAGAAAAATAAACTAAAGAAAAAATTCACATGGACCGTAAAACAGAGCAGCTAAAACAAGGCCAGGGAATGTCATCTGCAGAGAACATCACCTGAAGAACAGAAATGTGAGCATCTTGTGTAATCCTTCTCCATGTACCTCCAGATTTCTGAAGTAAAAACAACAAGAAACCCCATAGTTAACAATGGGTGATTATTTGGACAGGGGAAAGAAATAAAAGGCAAAGATACAAATAGCTCTGTTGACTGCTCCTAATGGTTGGCATGTTGTGAATTGAACTCTCTGACCCCAGTTACACTGACCGAATGAGCAGTGGGGACAGCTGCACCCAGCCCTCCTCCCTGCCCTGATTTTGCCATCCCCCCCACACAGGGAGTCTGTTTTCCCAGCTTTTCGTCCCATACCAAGAGCACTGCACCCCACGGGCTGCCTAGGCAGGGGGCACCTCCTCTCCCACAGACCTTGCTGCTGGTGGGTGACTGTGGGAGCTCCTGGAAGCATGGCTGACCTGTGCATTGCTCTTACCCTGCTGCTGCCTTTTGATGGCCACAAGGAAGAAGGGAGGAAGGGAGAAGGGGAGAGATCTCTTTCTAGATACAAATAACATGGGAAAGATAAATAAATGGCCCTCAAAGAAGATGACCCTACTGTGATTTTTATTGCTCCTGCATAGCTTTGTCTCCATGCTATGTGGCAGGACTTTGCAAAATGGGAGATGTCGTGAAGAGAGAAGATATGCCTTGTAGAGAAACATCAGGAAGAAAAACAGAGACTTGTGCCTTCCTTGTCTCAGTCCCCCAGCTGAGTCCCCCAGCTAAAGGCGTGAAAGAGGGGCAGGGTCAGGAGTGGTGCAGGAGCTGAGGAAGGGCAGGCAGGAAGTTGGTCTGGTCTTCTGAAAAATTCCGGTACATGATGAACTTACCTGGCTCCTGTTCATCAAGTCTATCTTAAATTAAACTCTAACTCTTGTGAGACAGCAGAGTGAAAAATCCTGAGTAATCACAGGACTGCAACAAGCAGCATGACTGATCCCTACTGCAAGGAAGCAGGAAAGTAAAACATTTTCCCATTAGGGGCTAGGGGCAGGGTGAGGGGCCATGCTAGGTCATGGTTCTGTGTGATTGCTCAGTCTTTAGCCCACTTATAACGTCAACAACTCTTGGCAAGAGCCTCATCCCTGGAGCTCACCTGGGCTGGCACTTTGCAGAAGTTTCATTCTTGGATTACATTAGCTGGTTTTAGTGGTTATAAACATCTAGCGTCTCCACTGCCCTCTGTTAGCCTTACACATGCCACTTTATTCAGAAACAGGGCCATTGTGCTCATGCAGCTGTTTAGATCTGTGAGCTTACTGTGTGTGTGCTCTTGTCCTCGACAGCAAGCTGTACAAGGGTGACACAGGCTACTGCAGCACATACAGAGGTGAGGTGTGTAGTGCTATCTTGGCGAAGAATGCTCTTGTTTTCTTCAACTCCTCGTATGCTGACCCAGAGGAGACCCAAGAGCTGCTTGTGCACACTGCCTGGACTGAACTGAAAATGGTGAGTTCATTCTGCCAACCGGCTGCTGAGTCTCTGCTGTGTAACTACATCTTCCAGGAGTGCAATCCCTCGGGAGCTGGGCCAGGTCCAAAACCAGTGTGCAGGTAAATGAAGAAAAATATGCTCATATTTCACTTTCATTTCATGGGGATGTGTATGCAGCAGGGGAGTTGTGAGGATTGTCCAGGCTTGCAGTAACAAGGGAAACTGAGTGAAGTTGGGCCCTCTAGGTTTGCACAGGTTTTCCTTTTCCTCTCTCCTCTGTACACTCAGACTGATTCAGCTCTCACTGGGCTCATTGCTAGCGTATGGTCTGAATTTGGAGTCCTGACCTCTTCATCTTATCAGGTGTTTGGAGGACAGTGCTGAAAAGAAGTATCCATTTGAATAACAGAAGTAGTTTCAGTAATTAACATATTGTTCTCTGTTAAGTCTTACTAGGCCTGTATGTATATTCTTTATTACTATAAAGGGTAATTACTTCTTTGGAATCTTGACTAAATGCGGCTCCAGAAGATGCAACAAATCTGGCCTAGGCAATACACCAATCATTTAGCACTTCCTGCTTTGACAAAAATGTGACAAAAATGATGAGACCAGAGACATTGCCTGTGTAATTGTACCTGATAAACCGAAACTCCAATGGGGTTATTGTATCCTTCTATATGCAGAGAGATTGGGCTGACAGGGATCCTGAGGAGTCCAAAGCATCTCTTACTGTAGCTAATCTACTGTTGACAGGTATTTGTAAACACATCCCAGTGACAGACGCTTGTCCCTCCCTACGCAACCTCCTGAGCAGTCCTTCCCTCGTTGTTCCTTGTCCTCCCACCCTGGCCATGGAGGCGAATTTCTTTCTTTCCTCTTTGCAGTGAAATTTTACATCTTTCTCAGATTATCTGACTAGATAAAACAGGTTTTTCCAAGCTCTCTACATAGCTTTTCCTCTTCTGCCCAGTGCAAGTTTTGTTATTTTTAACTATAATGGAATTATAATTGCTTGGTGTGCTTTGCAGAGGACAGCCCCCCTCATACACATATCAGGGTGAAGCTTTCCTTTTCCTGGCATATTCAGCCCCTAAAAACTAGTCATTACCTGTTTCACATTTCGGCAGCTGACATCCCTGCCTAAAGTGCACTGCTTTGCTCCTGTCTTCCTTGAAACACATTTTAAAATACTATTCAGATCTGCATTTATTGGAAGAGTAGCCACAACCCTAGTGTCTCAAATCAAATTTTTTCTACAGACATGGCAAGCACACTGCTTACTGGACTTGGGCCAGATATCTAATGGCAATAATTTATCCAGTTATATAGGGGTTTTTCAGGATGATTAGCAGCATGTTGTTTTTGTAATCGGGACTTTTTCTGTCGTTCCTCCTTTAATATCTCTAAAACAAAGGTGCAGGGGAAAACCACAGTGTGAATATTGACCATACATTTAGTTCTCTATTTGATACCTACACTGCTTAATATTCTACCATCAACACAGGGATTGCATATATCCTACAAAAGGTTATGTGCAGATATCCAGAGATAATCATGCAACCAAGTACTACAATTTGCTTTTTGCTGGCAGGTTCCTCCCTGTCACCTCAATATTCCTCTCTTTGTCATTGTGCCCTTAAACACATGAACTCGCTACCATTTTTCAAGATCTGTGACAGTATTTATATCTCAGTCACATATGCACCGCACATTAGTCAGCTAAGGGTTTTGCACATTGCTCTGCAAGGTATTTCAGTTAGATCTTGGCCTTGCTTTATTTACCCCTGCTCATGAGTGGCCCTGCAGGACCAGAATTCTCAGTGATTTGACTGAAGACCTGTACTTCTGGGGCACTTCTAAAGTAGTCAACATAAATATGCACTTGATCTTGATGCAGCTGAGCTAAGAGTTACAACATCTGCAAATATGTCTAAATGTTAATGGGCTTGCCTGGAACCATTTTTCTTCAAATCCATGAGTCAATGTTGATTTTTATTAATTATCCCTCCCTCATTTATCCCCTCCCCCCATCTGATTTTAATTCAGCTTTCTTCATAAGAAAAGTCCTGGAATAACATCCTTCACAATTCCTCAGAGAACATCAGCTGGACAGCAGTTCTTCCAGAGCCCAATACTCCTTTTGATAATTCAGACATCTAATATATCCTTCTTAATGGCTGAGAGGGGTCTGGGGGCTCTTGAACACATCTCACATAGTCTTGGTTACTTTCCAACTCTCTTAACTACTTTTTACTGACAACTTTATAGCTTTCTGCAGAAGCTGGCTAGACTACACAAGTTTTCAGGTGAAATACTTCATGAGTAAGAATTTAACTCTCTCAGATGTTGGAGAGTTCTCCCAGTTTTTGAGGGACATACTGCCCTCAATGTATGTCCATGTATTTTTATCTTATTATTTATTTTCTGCACTAGTCTTCCTTTTTCCATGTTGGTTTTTAATATTCATTTGGTTTGGAAGTTAGCTAGCAAGAATAACAACCGACAGGCTGAGTAAAAGTTTTATAAAAGTAATCAGAGTGTAAAACAAAATGAAATTAAACAGAAGAAAACATGTGAAGAAAACATAGGAAAAGTTCACTTAATGTAAATTTAGATGGAAATTTATTAAAATGAGAATTCTTAAGGGAAAGTGATGTCTCATAATTCTTGATGAAGTCTGCCTCTTGTTGCTGGCTGCTATTGCAATAGCAGAAGTACTCTGTTTCTGTTTCAATCACTGCTGATAGGAAGTGACCAAACTGTAGGGAACAGTCTTGTGTTGGGGAAAGCCTCCCTTTGTTTGGGTCTGTGTGTCCCCACCTCCTCTTACACAGACTTGCGTTTCTCTAGAAGCACTACTAGCACACTTGCTGTCTTCTGCTATTACTGTCCTTTGTCCATCTGTCATTTACATGACATAACATTTCTAATAATAACCTGC
>JANRMJ010000079.1:52854544-52870393 GCA_025584955.1 Alethe diademata
GAGCTGTGCAAAAGAAATCTTTGCACATGACCCTAAAGCTGACTTTGCCACCCAGGCTCTCAAGAATGACTACATGAATAAGCAAATCACTGATAAATTGACCAATACAACAAATCCACGAAATCCCCAGTACGGAGTGTTTTGGTTTTTTTTCTTTTCTTTTTTTTTTTTTTCCAGTGCAGGCATTTCTGCCTTGCCCTTCTTCACACACAAAAAAATGAATGCTCATATAAGGCCCATTTAAACATCCAAAGCATTTTTTTGTCAGTGAATGTTTCACATTATTATGGAGTTAATACATTAGATGGGAGACAGGTCACTTTTTTACCAGGCAACCTAAAGCTTTTACTGCAGGCATCTACAGAGGAAAAAATGGATTTAAAGTTTCCTGTAGAGACAATAAAAAAATATATTTTTTTATTCAGTGAGATTAAAAGCATATGCAAAATATTTAATATAAGAAGGTTAAGATTGAAGTTCACCTCTTGCTTTTAGTAGATGACAATGTACAATTTATAAAAGCCAAGTGAGATTTTTAGAATAGAATTTTTAGAACTGAAAAATTCTAACTCTAGAAATGAGAGAGAGACCATTTATGAGAGCATGTAGTGACAGGACAAGGGGGAATGTCTTCAAACTGAAAGAGAACAGGTTTAGATTAAATATTAAGAAGAAATCCTTTGCCGTGAGAGTGGTGGGACACTGGCACAGGTTGTACATAGCAGCTGCAGATGTCCCATCTCTGGAAGTGTCCAAGGCTAGGTTGGATGGGGCTTTGAGCAACCTGGTTTAGTGGAAGGTGCCCCAGTCCATGGCAGGGAATTGGAACTAGATGATCTTTGATGTCTCTTCCAACACAAACTATCTATGATTCTATGATGTTTATTAGTAGAAGATGTAAAAAAATGTGTAGAAAAAGATAGTTATGAACTCTCATAGCTTGGTGTGTGTTGTGTTTTGAGCATAACCTTGTTTCTTTAAAAATGTAGGTTTGTGTGTTTCTTAAAAAGGAATGTGTTGCATTTCATACAGTTTCCTTTATGGTTTATAAGCCAGATAGACTGGCTTCAAAGAAGTGTCACCCAGTTAATAGATTTCTGCTAGCCTGCATAACCCCTGCACATCACTGCTAAGTGCAACCATTTTTTTTCCAAGCCATTGACAGCTGTATTTCACTGTTTTTTGCAAAACAATGTAGAGAGAATTGCCTTGCTGTAAAGGATCTCTACTGCTTTAAGGAATGGCTCTCAATGGAGGAGAACTCTCAGAAGGGGATTTACAAGCCAGGGCTCATGCTGCTTACTCTTCCTGAATGCAACAGGTTGCCCAGCCTGCACCAGAATCCCGGCTCCTGCACCCGCATCCCTTTCTTTGGTAAGGTGGCACATGCTGCTGATTGTCCAGAGAGCTGTGCTCTTGGTAAGGGAGAGGGGAAAGATACGATCCATAATTTACAGCTAAAATAAAAGCCCATGGTGGGTACTGTCCTGTCAGCACCTATGCACGGAATTGTGACAGGTGCTTTGGCTGTTTGCCTCTGTCATGCCACTGGAGTGTGGCAAAAATCCCTCAAGTAAATAAAGCCTGGATCTTTATTAAGAAGATCATAACAATTTAATAAACCAGTCTTAATAGTAGCAAAGTTGCCACTCAGGTACCTTTGCAAAGAAACAAGCTGTTTAAGCACTGCTGGGGAGGGAAATTTTTCCTGTAATGTGCTTCTAAGTGAGCATCCAGTGATATTGCATCCTGGACAATCCCTCCTTACATCTTGTCTTGTCTTTTTACAGATTTTAAGAAGGAGAACATAACCAGTAAGTAGACTGCTCCAGACTCCATGTTTTAGAGATGGACATGATATTCTTCATTGAAACTGCCATTTGCATAGTAGTTTTGTGTTTTCTGCTGGTACTGGCTGGCCGAATTTATTACTGATGAATGTCTAGGTTTCCACATCCAAGGCATGGGGAAACACATTTCCAGCTCTTTGGAGGTTTGGGGAGACCATCTTTTATGAGAGAGGCATGGTGGTTTTAGATGGTATCCTTCCCTCTGCCTCTCATTCTCCTCTTCCCATATTTGTATTTCTGATTCTGAGGTCATCCCAGCCTTACACGTTAATGATACAGTTACCTGTGCCAGGCTGGCTTTGCAAGACCTTAAGCTCCCAGCACCCTTCTCATCTCTGAGGTCTGTTTCTTGTATGAGCCTCCCATGACCAGTGGTGAGATCCAGACATCCTCTGCAGTGCTGCTTTGACTTTTGTCAGGCTCCCCACCCTGCTGCTGGTTGTGGCTGAAACATGCACACCCAACTCTTCCACTCAAGTGCAATTGCAGTTTCAAGCTTAGCCAGTGAACTTGCCTCATTGGAAAAAGGAAGAATCTCTCTCCTGCCAGGCATCTCAGCAGGTAAGGTCTACAGATTTGGCAGTGGCAGGCACCTAGGCAGCTTCTGTATGGAGAGACAGGGAAAGTCAATAAAAAAAGAAATCAAGAATTTTAGGGACCTAGGGGCCTGGTGATGCATCTATGAAGACAAGGGCTTCAGCACCCTCTGGGCCAGTGCTTACAGCTTGCAAGCGCAGCCATCCCTGCCCTTGGTGGAGGGAGCACAAGAGAGGAGTGTCAGCACATGAGTGGAGCATTTATGGGATGGCTTCAGGCTCACCACAGATGTTTCAGGACATATCTTTGTCTCCTGTGTTTGCATGACCTTCTTTGTTCATCTCCCACAGCATTTTCCCAGAGTGGCTTTGCCCAGATGTGTAATATTAAGATCATGAACCAGGAAGATATAACAGTAACATTTTAGAAATATTGCCTCCCTTTTTTCCCTTTAGACCCACTGTTATGTGTGCAAGGGTTTGTTGAGCATGAACTGAACTGTTTTCTAGCTTGATATCAAATTATTCATTAATGCCCAGATAGACCAGCTATATTATTGCCTCTGTCCTTATTGTAGCAAGACAATCTATGAAAGCATCTGCATTCCCAGAGTATGAAGGATTCAGAGGTTCTTTCTTAGTGTTGCTCTTGCCTCTAAAGCTCTCCACATTCATCTTCTAAGGTGTTCCACTCACATTTATTTCAGATCTGTACAGAAATAATTTTTATATTTATTACTAGCTGTGTCATGAAGCATGTTTCAGGCACTGCTTTTCTTGCCTTTGAACGTGAAACAAGCAAAATTCTGGGTTCAGGTAAACAAGTATGTTCCAGGACAGCTTAATAAGATTTTTTCCACCTCTGCAGGGCAACAGGTGCTGGTCTTTTGGCGGCTGCTATCTTATTGCAGATGTGAGTCACAAATGGTATCAATGTATTGGCCAAAGAAATCCACATTAGAGTATTTTACCTTTCATTTGTGATGGGTTTAAATGTTCCCATAAAGTCCACAATCATTCCTCTGCCGAAGTATTTGGATGCCTCAGGCCTACAGGAACTCGATCCTTTGTTTAAGCTCACTCTCCTGGAGTTAACACTTTAAAGGCAGTGTGTCTACCTACGTGTGTACAGTGTCTGCTACCTGGTGAAACTTCAGAGAGCTGAGTCTGTCACAATATATAACTGCAATCCTGAGTGCAGTGTGTGATGCAAGAAGAAAACAGTGTATAGTCATGATGGTGTGTTGACTATGGTCTTTGTACATGAGAAAGAGTACATTCCACAAAGAGACATAGCCTTTTGTCAAATATAGGTCAACCCTTATGCAAAGCTTTCAGGAAGATGAAAAATATTTACTTTAGAAGTCATTATTTTAGAACACATCACCTTTCTTCTTGTTCTTTTTTTCCTGAGCTGCGAGTTTATGAACATAATAGAAAACAAAATTATGACAAAAGAATTTGCTGGTTTGTTAGCTTTTCTACAAAGGCTAATGATACAGCAGACCCCAATACATGCCATCTGTCATAATGTTAGCCTTGGCTCAGCTGAGTTTAGAGATCAGCTACTATGTATAGAAACGTGTAAGGCTGCATCTCCTCTGCTGTCTTTCTGCTTCCTAGAGTATACCAGCATGCATTAAACTCTCCTATTAGGACAGATGTATGTGAGCACACCTATCCTATGAGGACATTAATGCATATTCCTGTAGTAAAATCTCAATATTTTCTGTCTAATTTTTCTGCATCTGGAACAAGCATCTGCTAGTGACTACACTATCTTCATTATAAATAACATTGTTTCATACTGATACCATTCCTTAGATTACAGTTCAGATCATACTTCAGGGTATGGTTTCCTTGCATGCTGAAAACCATAGGCTGTTTCCAAATTATCTAAGGGAATGAGCACTGTACAGAAGCAGGAGGGCAACTTTATGAATCCCAACTCCCTGCTACCAGCCTGAGGAACATGAGTGTCTTCCTATTCGTGCCCCAGTAAGAATGCAGGCTGAGAATCATGCAACCAGTGCTATGATTTGCTTTCTACCTTGGTTTGGCTTGGGTGGGTACAGTGTGGTTCTGCCCTGCACTTTCTGCATGATGTACTGTGTTGCAGCTCAACTATCACAGGACACTGCCTGTTTTCTCCATCTGCGAGAGCTGCAGGGCCCTCTTTGAAGTTTCATCAGATTTCCTTCTGTTGAGTGCAAAATCCATTAGAGTGTAAACAGGAGGCTAAGCAGTACCCTTCCTGTGTTGTCTAGTCCTTCTGTGTGCTTCAGATCTGATGCTGTTAGATGGTCTCACCTAATGACATGAACTTTATTCCTGTGAGTCTCTGCTGGAGGACATGGTCTGAAATGCCTTGACCCCATGTTTTCTTTCTCTCCCAGGGACTTGCTACAGCGGCAATGGCCAGTTTTACCAGGGCACTGCCAATGTCACAGCATCTGGCATTCCCTGCCAGAAGTGGAGTGAACAGGTGTGTGTCAGTGTGAGGTTCACCAAATGGAGAGCTGTGCTCAAGGTTTGCTTTTCCAAGGAGTTTCTCACAGTCAGGCAGCCCAATCTCAGTAAAAGAGATGAGCAGGAACCAGGCTGCCTTCATGAGCTTCTTGAGCTCACTGGTGTTTTACAATCTCATCATATTTCAATCTGCAAGTTCCCCTTACTGTGTCAAGATGCGTTCTCTGTTGTCAAGATGCGTTCTCTGTCATCAAGAAGGGCTCTGTCTTGCTTCACTCCTTTGTTTGTTTTTGGTTTTTTTTTGTTTGTTTTTTTTTTTTTTCATTTTGTTTTAATAATAATAGCAGGGAAAATCATGCTGAAACACTAATACAATTTGCTTCCTCCCCAAGGCTCCCCATTTGCACAGGAGGACTCCTCAGGTTTTCCCTGAGCTGTTTGATGCTGAGAATTACTGCCGCAATCCAGGAGGTGAGAACGAGCGTCCCTGGTGCTACACAACGGATCCAGCTGTGACCTGGGAATACTGCAGCGTGTCTCCCTGTGGAGATGGTAGGCAACTGCACTTTACAGTTTCTGCCACTGCGGTTTGTTTTGTGACCATGCAAGGTGTTTGCATCCTGAGCACACCAATCTGTTCTGTCGTCTGGATTCAGCTAGTCCTGGGTCTTCTCACAGATCCAACCAGCACCTTTAACCTGAAGGTTTAATGTGCCCCATAAAGAGGGGGAAATGAAGACAGGCAAATCAAGCACCTTGCCCTAGCTTATATAAATGCCAAAGATGAAGTGATATGTTCTGTGGTATTCTGAAAAATTAATTTGTCACACTGTTTAGAAGGCAGGGCTGTTTTCCAAAATTGTTTAGTTTAGCGTGATTTTTTTTCAATAATAACCCCCCCCACTATTTTAACCAAAAATAGGCCTACAAAGATAGAAACATCTTTGTTCTTTGATGTTGAAGCTAAATCTTCCTTAGCTATTCTTGTTCCTCCTCCTTCCCTATCTCTTGTTCAAAGAACAGACCAATTTTTGAAAAATATTTCTTCCAAGATTCCCTGTTTCTGGATTTCAGATATGGGAAATAAGACTGCATTTGTAAACTGGAGTTCTATGGACTTAAGGGAACACAAGAAATTTTCAGTTTAGCTGGCAATTAAGAAGAAGAAGAGTTTAAATTTCTTTCTGTTCTCAATCATTGCATGCAGACAGTAGCATTTTCTAGAATGTCTCTACCTACTCCACAGATAGTTATGTTTTACAGTTTTATAGTTTTATTTTTTCCCTAAAAATACAGCCAAGTATGCTTTAAACTAGTTTTTCATATTTTCCCCACAAACACACTGAGATGCAAATTGTTGGGGGCAAGAGGATATTTTGGGAAAGTATCATTCTGTACTTACTTGGTCTTACACTCCTCCTTCCAGATTCCTTTTAGGACACATGATACATTGTGGTTTACATTGTGCACCATTGATCTTTCCCACTGCAGACATTACTATATTTGAATAGTGTTGAGACTATCAGATGTGACCTCCCATTTGTAACTCCTGCAAATATTCTATATTAAAACTGTGTTGCCAGATTAACGGGAACTATGTATTGGACTTACCAGATATTGGATTTTCATGTGGCGAGCACAGATGGGTTTTGCTTCCTGCAAACCAAGCTTCCCTAGTACGGTCCTCTCATGTGGTCATATGGTTGTATCTGTAATGTCAGTAATTCCCAGGACAACAGGTTAAATTCCTCTGTAAATTCCTCTTAGAGAAAACTCCATAAACTAGCAGAGGCATAAACCTCTGATTTTGTTTGCATTACAGCATTGTTATCACTGGGAACAAGGCATGAAGAGACTCTGAATCTTCCCCCTCCTCCTCCTCCATTTTCCCCTACATACTCCATGACTGTTATCATCTCAATCATCTCCAGCTTTGCTCTGGTTGTGATCTTTGGCATTATCACCCTGGTTTGCTGCCGTCGTCGAAAACAGTGGAAAAACAAAAAAAGGTAAAGCTTGGACCTTAATTCAGTGCAAGAAATGCTGCTTTGAAAAAAAAAGGCTTTCTTGTTTTTGAGGGCGAAGTCCTGTGAACACCTGGCAGGGGAAGCAGCCCTCCCTTTGCCTGTGGCAGCCCAGTGTAAGTTCCGTCAAACTCCTGTGCCAGAGCAGAAGGTGGCCTGGTGACAAGGGACATGGCATGACACCTTGCTGCAAGGCATCTTCAGTAGCCCTGCTGCACCTTCCTTTTCCATCCTGAAAGAAATAAACTCAGGAGGAGCTGTAGCTGGTTTTCTCCTGGTTGAGGGCTGAGCATACACTGACCAAAAATCACTCTGCTATTTCAGAGAGTCAGAGACACCAACTCTCACCACTCTGCCCTCTGAACTGCTCCTGGACCGGTTGCATCCCAACCCAATGTACCAGCGCATGCCTCTTCTCCTCAATCCAAAATTGCTTAGCCTGGAGTATCCCAGGAACAATATTGAATATGTGAGAGATATCGGGGAGGGAGCATTTGGGAGAGTCTTCCAAGCCAGGTAAGTCTGGTGTAAAAGTTCAGCTAAATTTTGCCAAGAGTACTGCCTATGACATGACCTATTGTAAAGTTCTTGCATTTCCCAGTATTTATGAATTGTCAGTGTGTGGTGATCTCCATTATAACACTAATACTGATTTGTGTGTTACCACAGAAGTCATTGCATCATGCTATAGTTCAGTCCCAACTGAATTTCAGTTTGATTCAGTGGCAAAACCAAACAGAAGTCCCCTAAAAACCTTCCCCATATAGGCCAATGGGCTGTTGGAGGGAGGGGAGTGCTTGTGTGCCTGTGATGTCCCAACCTTAATGGGAAATGCCCACCCAAGATTTGTAGATGCTCATGAGTGAAAGGAACAGCAAAAGTCAGAGTATCTGCAAAAGTGTACAAATTTTTATTAGTAAATTACACACCTGCCATGGAAATAGCTATTTTATAGTCCCTGGCTTCCTATATAAGCACAGGGCAGTGAGTTTTGAATAATAGGGTAGTGTGAAAAGGAAGGGAGACAGAAAGATAGATTAAAGACGGAAGGAGAGAAAGAAAGGAAGAAAGATCAGTGAGAGATCAGTGGTCCTGGCTCCACCATCAATTCAGCTGACAGGAAGTTTAGGGTCCTGGGGCACATGTGTGCCCAGGCTTTGTGAGGCTACCTTTTCATAGTAAAATTTCTGTGCTCTGGAGCTAACTTTCTTACTTCCTATACAAGTGAGTTATTGTGAGCAGACCCTTCTCCCTGACCTTTCTGGAAATTGTGTGGGGGCTTTGGGTGCTCTTGATCCTCCCTTGCAGTCCATTCCCGCCTGTTTCTCGGCCTCATTCCTGCACCTCTTATGTACAGTGTTGTGCTTATCTCCAGGAGACAGAACAAAGACACTTGTCTCAGAAAAATGTTGCCCTACCTCTCCATGGCCCCTTTCTCCAGCCGTAACAATTTTTGGTTGGCTCCGTGGCTATCTGGATATCAGTGTTTGAGTAACTCACATACATTTCCTTATCTCTAGACTTCTAGAGTGTCCCATTTAGTTAGTTCGTCACTTTTTATTTTTGGAATTTTCAGCCATTGTTGCCTGTTTTAAGATAGTAGACAACAGCCCATTTCTGATAATATCATGGGAGGTGAGATTGCACACTTTTACAAATGTGAAAAATCTTTAACTGGCAACCCCAAAAATGAGGAGGATGGAAGGTGTCTAGTTTTTCTAGACAGAATCCGTAATTTCTGTAAGACAACCTTTGGACATAACGGTTTCCTCCTAAAGTCCCATCTCCACATTCCTAGAAGAAGGTGTACAGGCTGCATAGTTCTTTGCTTAGTTAGGGCAGTTATCTTTGTCCTTTGCAGTTAACAATTATGGGGCATGGCTGATTTTGTACCTGTATCTGGAGTAGTGTATGATGACCTCACAAAAATCCAGGGAAGGATCAGAGTCCTACCATGGGCCAAGATCTGCTTGGTGAAATGTTTCTGTTGTCAAAGCAAAGGACTATCCTTGCAAAAAGTAGTCATAATGCAAGTATTTGTAGTGTTTATAGTTAAGCTGTTGTTGTACCTGCTAGAAAATGAGTTCCATTCAGGTTAAATGTGTTACAGCTGGAAAACAGTTTCAATAGCTGTGACAGATTTTTTTTTTTCCTAATGAAGAGATAAATTATTTCTAATAGAAGAAAAGCAGGTATACTTTTCTTTATTACAGACAGAACTAAAAATAACAAAATTCAAAGGGTGTGCAGAGGGATCGTCACAGATGCTTAGCCTGTGACGAATTGTTAGCCTGGATGGCCAAATGCATCTGAGCTTGAAACAAGAATAAAGCTATAGAAACTGCACAGCAGCTGTGCTTGGGGCACTGCACACCAGGGGCGCAGCTCTTGTCCCAGCCTCAACACAGTGCTCAGGGTGCTCTGAGGTGCATCACCTTCCTGCTCATGGTGCAGGAGTCTTCACCTGTGTGTGAGCAGGGCAGGCATTCTTCTTGCCAAGTGCTGCTTTGACCCTGATCTCAGGGCTTTAATACAATTTGAGTGCTGAGTTCGAAATGGCTTTCACAGATATCAAGCAAGACTTAAGGGGCATTCAAATGTCACTAAAGTGCTAGTTAAGTAAGTGCCAAAGTGGTGCAAAAACCTTTTATGTGGGTTTCATCCACTTCAGCACTGCAATTTCTTTCAATTAAGACTTTTTGTCTTAGTTGTCAGTGGAAACTGAGAGAAAAAGACCCAGGATTAAAAAAAAGCATCACATCTTATTTAGCATTTGCAAAGTGAGGAGTACCACATCCTGAGAGATGCTTGTTCTCTGTGCCTCAAGGAAGGAGACACAGAAATATGGCTTCTGAGGGACCTCCTTTTTTTACCATCTCTGTCAAAAGTGCCTCTAAGGCTTTATAATTCCTTATAATAAGCTATGGACATTTCTATGCACTGCTGGCAGACTGCTGGTCCACTAGTACAAGCTGTGTGTCCATCCAGGTCACTGAAACTATCAAAACTCAAATTATTGCCTTCCCATCTCAGAGGATAAAATGTACTTTCCAGCGTGTGTTAAACGGCCATCTTGAGCTAAGTTTAGCAATCCTCTTACTTCTCCTGCTCTCATGTTTCTCGCTCTTCTGTAAACACAGCTCTGCACTCAGTGCCAGCGATGCCTTTGCCAGCTGGCCTCTGCGAGTTCTGATTCAGTGTTTACTCACTCCTGGGTCAAGCAACATGTTAGGACAGGAAGTGTCTAGCTATCCTTTACTAGCTTCTCCTGAAAGGCTGCTGTCTTCACCATGAACAGCTTCACACTTGGAAGGATAAGGAAGTAACCATACTTAAAGCAAAATTCAGGACCTGGCCCAGGTCTATTCCAGCTGGGTCCGTGTGGCTGATTCTCCTCCTGGGAGGACCTTGCTGGCCCCACAAGCCACCAGAGCACTGGTGCAGCTCAGTGCAGATCAGCATGCAAGTTTTCTCCCAGAGCTGGAGCTGTGTGGTTCAGGCTAAGCCTGAAGCTCTGGATTGCCTAAAAGCCTGGATGTGGAGTCTTTGCTAGTGGGATGGTAGACCTACAGTACAAATGCACAACTTGTTGTCCCTCCTTAGGGACAGGGCCGTTCCTAAGGTAGGAGTTTCTTGACAGAAGTCTTCTCATGTTCTCTCCATCTGCAAAGGGTATTTCTTTGACCTGCTGTCTCATATATAGCTGAAAAATAATGTGGGTGTTCATTAAAACCTTCCCTTTCCCAGCCTTCCCTTTCCCCTCAAAAAGTGGCCCCTGCTGATTCAGAACAGTCTCCTGCTCACCTATTAACTTAGCCAAAGGATAGGACAAAGACAGGTTTCCACCAGACTCAATAGATGTTAATTTCATTTTTTAATGATCTAAGACAGGCTACCCAACTGTTACGGTGAGCAAAATGGGGACAGGACATATTCTCAAATATAGGTTCAGACTACTCCTCATTTTTTTACATAGTTACTGCTTTGGAAAGAAAACCTGACTGGGTACTTAAGTCAGACATTCTCTAGATATGCTCAAGGTGAAATTCCTAACTGCACTGCTGGTTAGTTCTTTGAGCAGGCATGTACTTAAATGCCAGTTGATGCCACTGGTGTGCAAATCCATTGGTGGTGAAGCAGGCAAAGGACTGTTGCTATCCACCCTGTACACAAACAGTGTAAATTTCTCCTCATCTTTTAATTAATTGCAAGAGAGATTACCTAAGGAAGTTTATTTTGATGCTTCCCAGTTCTAGAAGACAATTAACCTATTTTTTTAAAAACAGTGCCCTTTCTGGCCCTCCACCTGAATTCTCCAGGTTCAGAGGCAGTGGTTTCCCACTGCTACCCTGCAGATGTGCCCCTATCATTTGTGCAAAGACTGTCTTTAGGACACGAAAGGGGTCAACTTTGATAGCTGTCTGCCAAGACAGTCTCTGCCTCTGTGCTAGATCACTGTGAGTTTTCCAGGTCTGCTAAGAGCTGCACTGAATCACCGTGAGCTACCAAAGGTGAAATTTCTGGCTTTTGCCTGAGGGCCAGTTAAAAGACTTTATGCAGCTTAACCTCACTTGGTTACATTTAGGTTCGTTTACATTACAGGATTCAGTAAAATTGGTGATTGGGTGTACATCAGCTGGGGTGAGCTTCTGTGTCCAAAGCAGGCAGGACTGAGCTCTGCCTACCCTGTTTGGCACTGTGAGGTCTGCTAGTCAGGGATGAGTGGTAATCTATGATACTATTTGGAAGATGTAAAGGCCTCTTATTTTGACTTTTAAATTCTCTATTACTTTGTTCAAGCTGCTACTGCTGGCTCTAGTGCTGAGAATTGACAGCAGGTGGTAGGTGCTCATACTCCTCCCCTCCTACTAGGCTGGAAACTGCTGCCAGCACAGGGGAAAAGAAGGAAGATATTGTGCTGTAATGGAGGCAGTAGCAGACAAGTGTGGGGTCTGATCCTCTGCTCTGGCATGCCAGATCTCCTTGCCTGAGTGTCTCAGCTGTGATCTAGCCACCTGTGATTCCTTTCTTGATGGACACCCTGCCATCCAGTGACATCTGACATTTACAGCATCCAAGTGCAACTGTTGCAACTGCCATGTGTCTGAAGTCAAAGACAAGGAAGCTGGAAGTTTGCTTTGCGAATTGGAGTCTCCTCTAGGTGCTACTGAGCAATAAAATAACCTGGCATTTGAACAATAGGATGGCAGTCAGGCTGGTGTAGTAAACATAATACATAAATGGGCACCACCCTCCATGGGCTCTGGCTGGCTATTTGTATGGAATGTGTTTTAGCTGCAAGGCCCCAGGGAAGAATTCACCCAGGAAACAAAATGTATGTCTGAGGTTTGGTGCATGTTTGAAGAGTGGAATGTTACTCTTCTTCAACAACAGCTACCCCTAAATCTTTGGCAAGCCCATCTAATTAAAATCCTTGAGGGTGCAGGGACCTGTGGATAAGAAAACAAGTTTGTTGCTCCATGTCAAGATTCTGTTCCCTAAGGATTTGTGTCTATAAGCTTTAGTTGAAGATTTGCCGGTGTCAAAACATATGTATTTACACATTAACTTGCTCTTCAGACAAAGCACCAGTTTCCTTTGTCCCTTCCGTCCTGTTGTATTTCCACAAACCTTGTAGGAATATTAATTGTTTTCTAGATCTCAGCTACACCACATTAAATCCAGCTGAAATTAGCTAATGGTTTTATAATCTGTTGAATAAAAGATGCATACAATTGCCACACACGCATTCACAGGGAACAGTAAAAAAAGGCTATTTTCCTTACAAAACTAAGGGAATACACTTACTGTAATTGTTACTTTCACTCTAACAGTAGCCAGATATAGCAAAGTCACCACTGTGCCTGGTATGTGAAAGGAGGCTATTTCATTAATTTCACAGAAAATAGGTTTAATTTTAACTCAGCCATTGCACCCCAAAAGTGAATTGTTTGGACTGGAGTCTATTCTGTCCTCTATTAAGTTTATGATGTGATCTTCAGCCTAGGGACAGATTGCATCTTACCAACCTGTTACTTATGTATGTCTTTACCAGACATAGTAATGAGTCTGTAAGCAGCAAGACCAGTGATCAAAAAAAGCTATATTGAATTTAGTCTCGTCTGAACCAAATTAAACATCTCTATAATATGCAATGCATATTGCAGTCCTAAGAGAGGAAACTGGGCTTTAAGGTTCCTTCTGTTCATTCTGGGGCCTTCCACCGTTTTTTTTTTTTTTTTAAATTTTTTTTGTCAGCCTCTCCTTTTGCACCAGAAACAGAACCTATATTTAGTATGCATGTATTCATCACTGATGGTTTCCTGTCTTCCCTCTCCTTGCAGGGCTCCAGGGCTGCTGCCATATGAACCTTTCACCATGGTAGCAGTGAAAATGCTGAAGGAGGAGGCATCTGCAGACATGCAGGCCGATTTTCAGAGGGAAGCAGCTCTCATGGCAGAGTTTGACAACCCGAACATTGTCAAGCTTTTAGGTATCTCAGTGAGGCATCCTGTTGCCTTAACAGGATGGAGCATCACATCAAAACCTCCCCACGCTGCACTATGTATACTGCTGGTCATCTTGCTACCTAGGTCTGCTTCCAGTCTAGTAAAATTGACACAGATGTCTTACAGGGAAGACGTGAACTTCCTGGAACTTTGATTTATTTTGTGGATACTGAAAAGAAACAGCCCAAATCTTGTTAGTTTTATAGGTCCCACTTACTATTGTGTTGTCTGAAGTCTTAATAGCATTTAAAAAACCAAAATCAAACAAACAAAAATAGCCAGCCACAAAAAGGTCACTTTCTTTTCTTCCATTCTCATCTGAAAGGACATCCTTCTTTGTTGGATTCTTTTTAAAAAGTCTTGACTCTGCAGCTTGGCTGTTTAGGCATTTTCTAAGAAGAAAGCTGCTGACAAATATTATTTTAGAAAACTGTCGTTTTTTGCCTGAAGTAAATGCTGCTGGCCACCTTTATCTGGCAATCCTGCTCTAAGCTGCTGTA
This sequence comes from Alethe diademata, assembly GCA_025584955.1. Classification (NCBI taxonomy): domain Eukaryota; kingdom Metazoa; phylum Chordata; class Aves; order Passeriformes; family Muscicapidae; genus Alethe; species Alethe diademata. Next base: position 52,868,433 of record JANRMJ010000079.1, read on the forward strand.
TGCAGATCTGATTCTCATTAACAGAGGCATCTGAGATCTTAATTTATTTCAGTAGGAAGCTCCACAACATTTTGAAATGGATAAACCACAGTTTTGGGAAAGATGGGTTGACACAGGTACTTTGGCTACAGAAAAGAAAAATGGGAAATACACCAAGCTCAACTAAACCTTGTGATTGTTGTTAACACATTTTAGGCCAGAAAAGGTACAGGCACAAACCCTATTGCAAGGAAGTTTCCTTGCAATTCAAGTGTTCCATTGAACCCTTGAACACGCCCCTTGTGAATGCTTTTGAAGTCCTCCTGCATATGTGTCATCCCTACAACAATAATATTGTTGTAATAATACAATAATCACAACAAATAAAAGAATTAAAAATAACATGATCAGAACTTTAACAGTTACTTCCTGAAACTCCTTGCAGTTGCACCTGGGAAGAGACAATACTTTTGTTTATACTAACTTCAGCAGGATTGGGCTCTTAATCAAACATAGCTCCAAAAGTCTGTGTTTTACCTGGGATGTCGAGAAAAACTGTGCATGCAGGCATGTGCATGACTTGTTAGCATTACCCACAAAGCTCAGCATTATATCCCTGATGAAGGAGCTACAAAAGAGGCAGCATGCATGATGGATGCATGCAAAGTGGACGGTATTTGCATGATCACCTCTCTCTCTGCATTGTTGTCCCTTTTGGGTAACGGTCTTTGGACTTTTTGGGTTTTGCACAGCCCAGGTCTCTTTGCTGCCCAAATGACCTGTGTGGTCTGTGCTCCCCCAGGTGTGTGTGCAGTCGGGAAGCCGATGTGCCTGCTGTTCGAGTACATGGCCTACGGGGATCTGAACGAGTACCTGCGCGACCGCTCGCCCCGCAACCTGTGCAGCCTGGCGCAGGGCAGCCTGGACACGAGGCTTCGCCTCCCGAACCCCCTGGCGCTGTGCTGCACCAGCCAGCTCTGCATCGCCAAGCAGGTTGCTGCTGGCATGGCCTACCTCTCCGAGCGCAAGTTTGTCCACCGGGATTTGGCCACCAGGAACTGCTTGGTGGGGGAGAACATGGTGGTCAAAATTGCTGATTTTGGTCTCTCGAGGAACATGTATTCAGCTGACTATTACAAGGCAAATGAGAACGATGCCATCCCCATCCGCTGGATGCCCCCTGAGTCCATTTTCTACAACCGCTACACCACAGAGTCTGATGTGTGGGCCTACGGAGTGGTGCTGTGGGAGATCTTCTCCTACGGCATGCAGCCTTACTATGGCATGGCTCACGAGGAGGTCATCTACTACGTGAGGGATGGGAACGTCCTCTCCTGCCCAGACAACTGTCCCCTGGAGCTCTACAACCTGATGCGTCTCTGCTGGAGCAAGCTGCCTGCCGACCGGCCAGGCTTTGCCAGCATCCACCGCATCCTGGAGCGCATGTACAACAGGGCCGTGGCCAACGTGTCTGTCTGAGGGATGCATTTCCTTCCTCGTCTCCTGTGCCCACCTGTCCACACTGACTTGGATCAGCCCATGAGCTCCTGGCTGTTAGTGTCTTCACACAATGTCCCATCTGGGAAGGAGAAACAGCTTGTTCCAGGCAAGAAATACAGACTGTACCATCTGATGCACCTCCTTGAGTGGGACTGTGCCTACCAAACAAAAGGGCTGACCCTTAGCCACCAAGACAGGACTCCTCAAGCTGGTGAGAGTGCTGGTCATGCTAACTCAGTACTTATATTTAGCATTTCCAGGAGCACAGAGTTACCCAGGGAAGGCAAACCAATGTTTCTTCCTAACCACTGTTTCTTCCCCTCCTAACAGATCCCATCATGCCCTTCTGCATTTACACTCTTGGCTTTTACCTCTGTTTCCCCTTTCTCTTATGTTTTCAGGTATTATTTAAAAAAAAAAAAAAGATTGCAGAGTTCAATCTTCTTTTGGGGATACTGTTTATTATTTTATATTTGCATACT
>JANRMJ010000079.1:52891092-52909052 GCA_025584955.1 Alethe diademata
GTGTGTTTGATCTTTGATATGTGTGTCATTTTCAGCTTCATGCAAGCTAGGAATATCACAGAGACCTACTGTTTCAATTTATTTCATTCCACCAATTAAAAAATATAAATAAGAAAAAAACTGACTATTTTTTATTCTGAATGTAATGAAGATCTGGAGATGGTGAAAATGTTGGTGCCATGCCAGAAGAGTCCTTATTTCAGCAAAAGGGACTGGTCAAGACCTGACTTTAAGGTCCTTGGGCCCAAACCTGTTGCCAATAAGAAAGTGTCTAATATTTGTCAAGTGCAAACAGGTAACTTCATGGCAGGAGTGCCAAGAGAGGTGAAAAATAAGAGGATATGTTCCTGGTGAAAATGGAAAATGGCTGAAAGTCTGTGTGCACATATCAAATGAATATCTTCTTTTGTCTCTTCTCCACCTCTTGCCTAAGGCCAAAATAATTCAATGATCCAACTAACAAGTGGATCCTCGCAGTCTTACAGTGACCAAAACCACAGACATCTTTATTCAGATGGTCTGACTTAAAAGATAAGCCAACCAGGGACAGTTTTGGAAGACTGTGTAGCAAAATAATCAAATTAATGTATTAAACACCTTGAGAAAATGCAGAACTGGTAAACTTCACTCAGGCACTCACCATATGTTTTCAAAGGCAAAATAAAAAGACACATATCTTCCTTCCTGAAAGTCAACAGCTTTATTGCCACCTGTATGCATGGCACCAAGTCTGCACAGGAATGTCACACCCACTCTTCTACTCCCTTTGCTTTGCACTCTGCTTCCCCTGCATGACACGAAAATGGAACAAAAGGAGCAAAGTGAAATTCAGAGATAAAAGCAAAGAGAGGCAACGTATTGAAAATACATGGAACAAAAAGACTCTGAAAGGGCAAATAGCAGGGGAATCCTGTTCCACCGGGCACTCTAACATGGTCGATGGCTCAGGATTTCTATTATTTTATTACAAGCAGATCCCATGCAAGGGCTGGATCATCTATCCTGGGCAGCTTGCTGCTTCATGCTTTTTGGCCTTTTTTTGTAAAAATCTTTTTTTTACTCCTCTTCAGGGTTCCTCCTTTTGCTTTTGCTGGTGTAGTTTAGTTTCTGACAGCAAGAGGAAACATGCTAGTGCATGGCATTTAACCGTGGTGCAAGCTAGATCTCCACCCAAATGGTTTAGAAAGTGGCTTGTTGGCAAAATACCAGCTTTCTCAACACATAAATCACACCAATCTGCATAATTTTCCTGCTGATGTGGATGGAGCAGCATCTACGGGGAAAGAAGGAAGAAGGCACTGCTATTTCTGAGTTCTTCAAGCCCTGAAGTACTATACTAATAAAAAATTAACTGACAAAAACAAAAACCTAAATGAAACCAAACCAGCAAAATCCATCGCTGTCTCATGTATCCCCATGATTTCCAGGTGCTGATCATTTAAAGCCCATGAAGCCTATAGGGTGATATGTGACTAGCTGGGGCTGTGGGAAGTAGCAGGGACAATGTGAAGCCAACATGTCAGAGGCTCATTTTTCAAGGTTTCTATGTACAGATGGCCCAGCCATGGATCATGAGTGACACACAGTGGAGGGGTCTGTGAGCAGAGAGGGGATGCAGCTGGAAAAAAAAGCAGAAAAGCATGCAAAACTACAGAAAAACCACTTTGTGCAGGACCACTCCACAGCCATGCACTCACATAGTGCTCCTGGGCTTTCATAAGGGGACTGTAAATAAAGGAGAAGGAAACAGAAAGGGAAGAAACCCCAAAGCTCTTCTCAAGGCAAATTTTAGCTGAGAAAAAACAATATAGTAAAACAGGCACTTTTTATCCTACAGTTGAACACAAGGCAAGTTGGAGGAAAAAACCTTCCCTTTCATGCTCCCCTGAGAGCACTAAGCACACATTTTCTTGCAAGTTTCATCCCTTGTGCCAACCTTTGCTCTTAACCTCTCCCTGCCCAAAGTGAGTCCTCCCTTGCCAGCTGTGTCCTTAATACTCTGCTGTGCTAATTCAAGATGGTTAGTCCTTAAAAATTCCACCCAGCTGTCCAGAGAAAAAAGTGGAAACTAGTTTACCCCCAAAAAGCTCTTCATGAGGTTTCCACAGAATGTTTTCTAATAATCTGAACTGGTGTGCAGAAAATCTGACTTTCTAATTGTGTGATGCGCTTTTTCCTAACTTTGTGAGCCAAGCTATTAAAACTACTGTGTTGCCTTCTTTCCTGCTCTTTCCTTCTGTGAAAGCAAACAGGTGGTTTTTACTTTACTGCAGAACAGTAAGGACAACGCAGGGTAAGTTTAACAAGTTGGTCAGAGTACAGATGCATTTTCCAGGGCCAGGGCAGGTGGTTTTGTCATCTGGAGGAGTGCATTATCTGCTGCTTCTAGTGCCTGGCAGGCACAGGGCCTCACCCACCCTGGCTCTGACTTCTGCATTGCAGATCTCTGAAAACATCTCATACGTGCTGTCTCTCCATGAATCTGCAGCCTATTTCTTCTTCTTTATGGAAAAAAAAATAATCCACTTTTAGAATACCATGGGGTGTGAGACTGATTCTGCCTTCTTTGATCAGAGTAAGTTGTACTTTACTTGCACAACATCTCCTCTGAAATCAGTGAATTGTGTAATGACCTCCAGTGATGTAGAAGCAATGATTATTTGTTGCAAAACAGGGACTTTTGTAGATGGAGAAGGGTTAAAAATTAAATATAGATCACAGTTTTCATGGAGACTTTTATAAAAATAGCTTTGAAAAGTTTGTTATTAGGTGCTTAGTAGATTGCCTTAGTGACTGGCAATGAATTTTTAAGGAGTCCAAAGGGCAGTGAGTTACCTCTAGTCTTACTTATTTCATAGTTACTTGAAATCCTTCATGACACGTTAAGCATGAAACATTTGAAATTTTGCATTAACCTATTATAAATCTTTTCCAATACTATTTCCATCCAAGTTATAGCTGAAGTTGCTCTGCAGTGCATGATGCCCTTTCTGTCTGGTGAGTGGATATTAAGAGTCCTAAATATACAGAATAGATCTATGCTATTAGGATGACTTGCCTTTCCTGTCATCTTCTTCAGGATAAAACTTTAGGTTTCAGAAACTGAAGAGTGACTTTGATGGGGTTGTGCTGATTAATAGGAATTGTGGTAGTAGCTCTGTAGCAGTTTTTCATCAAAAGTAATGGTAGTTATTATCAGATCTGCTAATGATTTCCTATGGTTTTAATTTAAAGGCATGTGACTGCAAGGAGAGATTTGGTATGAGGTAATTTTATTTTTTCCCTTCTTTAGAGTCACTTTGGGAATAATTTTTCATCTTTGCATATGGTTGTACCACTGCAATGTGATAAAATTCCCATACCAGTTCTTTGCTCAGAAAATTTATTTCTTACTAACAGGCCTCTGTGACTAGCCAAAAATTCATCCCAGGACAGTTTCATGGAAAACAGTTGCCAGCTCAAAGAATTTTGATTCATTAACCAGACTGCTGATAGGAACTGGGCTGGGAATAGGCTTGAATGAGTTGTATGAAGTAATGCTCAGACTTTCCCTATGATTTGAGCAGTCTCTGTGTGCATGCAGCCACTCATTTTCTGCCTGTGACTATGCAGTGACCCCATACCTGCCACAGGGACTAGTTGGGATTTCTTGCCTATGTCAGTTAAATGTTCTTTCAGTCCCACTAAAATCAGTACAATTGGTGGTCACAGATCAATGGGTCTAATAAATGGGAAGATATTTATATTGCCATTTATACATCTGTTTTTATTCCTGCTGCTGCATCTTTGTTAATAGCATACAGCTACAGAAGAGGAATGCTTATATGATGCAAAAGGGAGAAATTCTAATACATACAAAAAAGAAAACAAAGTACTGTGAAAAAAAGGGAAGAAACAGCCAGGAAATGCAAATCTACCCTGTGTCTTTCCAAAATCATGTTAACTGCTCCCCAAAGTCCCGACTTTGTTTTCTTCAGCAAGATTATTTCAAGTTGTGGAATTCAGAGAGCATCAGAAAATATCTTGCCTGATTCATATCTTTGCTGATCCAAAAGACAGTTTTGTAATTGAATCAGAGTCCTTGGAGGAGTAACTGTCTATTTGTTCGAAAGCATTTTAAAGGGCTTAGCAACAGAGTGAGACAGAATCTCACATGTAACAATCCACACCACCAAGTATGCAGCTGATGAGTTTAGCACGCCATTTCTCTGACAGCACAAATTTTCTCTTGCTTTAACATGCAAGGATAGGCAGAAAAGAGCCTCCCAGATATTTCTTTCTGAAGGGCAGGCTCATTTAGGATAAAAACCAGTATAATTTTGCAATGTCAACCCTTTTATTTCTTCGTGCTGGTGCAAATCCTCGAAACATATCCTTCAACCTTAATATAAGGGGTCTAAATTCGCTGCAAATATCATGGCGGTATCCAAGAGCTCTCTGTCAAGTTAGGACTCTGTGGTGCTAGGTGATGCAGAAGCATTCAGGAAATAAAATAACTTTGTCCTATATTTATGAAAATGTGCAACAGATGGAGGAAACAAGAGGCATAAGCAAAATAAGCATATTTTCAGAGAGACAAGTGAAGCTAATTTGTTGAGAGCTGTCATTGGAAGACCACCTTCTGGAGCTGTGCTTCTTCCTAGATTGTGTAAACTGCTTTTGCTCTTCTTACAGCACTTGGACACAAAGATTGAATATTCCGGAAGAATTGTGCTTGGGACAGCCAGAGCTACAAATGAGAGGCTTTTTCATGAGACTAAAAGCTGAGCTCAAACCAGAGAGATGTGTACCTTAAATGAAAGTTCTGAAAGATAGAAAGTTTGATCTCATCTTCAGGTTCTGCTCTTGCAGACACAGAAATAGAAGAAATTTTTCTAATAGAAAGTAACCTGAAGGAGTCCTGGTCAAAGCAAGTAATCAACAGAGAGTAGAACTGACTGGCAGAGAATCAGTGAGTCAGGAAGCACTTGGGTGAGAAGTATGGTCAAAGAAAAATGAAGAGATGGAGAGATGAAGAGGGAAGAGCCTTGTGGCAACAGGGCTGAAACAATCAACATCTCCAGCTGCTGGAAAATGAGGAATTCTTAGTTTTTAAGGACCACTTTGCTTCTGCAGTGGTCAAACTAAGTTTTAGCAGCCTGGAGTTATTACAAGCAGTGAGATTTTTTCAGACCACCTCTAGACTTTTATAAGAGAAAGGTCCCTTAATACACCCTCTCTTGCAAGAATCCATTCTACAAGAATTTCCACTAATCCCGTGGCCATCATATTGCTGAAATGTATATTTTCCAGCAACAGGAAGAGAGTTGTCAATATGAGCAGACCCAAGTACTGGGGTAGTTTTTTACAGCACATCTCACAATGTCTATGATGCTTTGTGCAGTTTCTTCAGGAGCACATGTTTTGATTCATTTAAGATAATTTAGAAGACAGACTAGATGATTAATCTGCCTATTCTGGATACAGAGCTGAAGGATGCAATGTCAATGGATTTGTATTTCACCACAGAGAGATGACAGCTATGGATGAAGAGATTCTCCTGTGCCAACATGCAAGGTTTGATCTGTTTCTTCCAAGATCCACAGTCATCCTCCAGGGGTTGCATCAATACAGACGTTCTGTAAAGTGCTTTGAGGCCCTCTGGCATGCAAGAACTTCTTGGTGGAAGATGGTGACATTTTCTACTTCTCTGCTTTCTACTTTTCTGTTTCATCATTGTTTCATCAATGTTTATTTTTTTCTCTGAGGTGTCCCATGATAGATGCCTGCTTGCCTTTCCCTCTCTCAGGTATGCTGATAGCTCAGATTTCAGTTGGATTCACAAGCACTTCCTGGCTGCTGGTCTTTGGGTTGTGTCAGTATATGAGTTAAAAGCTATTTCCTTCCCATAGTAGTTGATGAAAGATACTCTAAACAAACAAATTCTTTGTACTGGTTTTGCTGTTTTCCTCACCTGTAGTGGCATTCTAGCACCAATTTCAGAAACATGGTAGTGCCAAATCTTATGGGAAAAGACACCTCTGAAACCATGAGGAAGTTGTTTTAAACAACTGTAAGAAAGAGACATTTTCCTGGCTGAAAACTGTCTGCACTGTATTGGAATATCCAAAAGCAGTAGTTCTCAAGCTCCTTTGTAGTGACACTACTGGCTGGATCAGAGAGAAATCCTCCATCTATGCAGGCTGTGCTTTCAGTTTCCATTTCCTCTTTACAGGTCCCACACTTCCCTTTTCCAAAAATTTCTCCCTTCCTGCTGTTAACACCTCTCTATACTGTGAATGTCGTCATGACATCCCTTTCCTAGAGCCATCATTCAGCTAAGTTCCCTCCTCAACACAACAACTATGAGTGCTCATTCACAAAAATAATAGGAAATGCAGTCAGTGCTCCTGACGTGTCTGTGCTAATGTATGATGGATCATTTCTGGAAAGACCTCCAGCGGCCCGTCCTCATTCAACTGCATTATTTCTGTTTACTCTGTCAGAGTTTGCTGATCTTTACTTCAGAGTTTGCTGAAGGCAACTCATTACACAGCAGCTCTGGCTCCTCAGCCCTTCTGCTGCAGCTGGAGATGGGAGTGGCACATTCTGGTATTTGCAAGGGCTGGTGATGTATGGGAACCAGCCTTCTAACTCCCACAAATAATTCTCGGAGGCCAGAAATTCTAGGTATTTTCTAACGATGACCCATCTTTATGCCTGAAGTTGCGAGCATTCTGCAGCTGATTAAGACCATTCTTTTGGCCAATAAAGCATGCACCAAAAATATCCTTCAGACAGTGTCCTATACATTCCATAAGCTTTCCTCTCTCCACACCACCCCATGACCTCTGTTTATAATAAACATCACAACATAGTGAGGATTTTTGCACGAGGGAATGAGTCGCCTCTCAGCAGATGTACAAACTTTGGAACTGCCTCCTCATAGCTGCTCACCACATGGTCAAACTGAGGTGAAGAAGGAACCTGCAAGCCATACACTGCGCCTGTATTTCTGGTTGTCCTTCTTTTCAGTTTACTTTTGGATGCTGATTTATTTTCTGAAAAATAAATACCTTAAAGAAAATCACTGTATAGCTGAGTAAAATTTATTGTAGGTGGCCATCTGACATTGTAGCAGATAAAAAACTGTGAATATCAAACTAAACGGCAAGTAGTGTTATCCTCACATATTTTTCAAATTTCTAGTAGACAAACACCTTTGAAAAACTGAAGAGCAAATACATTTCCATAGTGAGTTCTATGAACACATAGTTTTAAATGTCTACAGTATAAAAAAACAACTACAGGAAAAGCAGGTAGTTCTACTTACTCTGAAACTTACCTTTCATAATATCTACAGTGCCTCTTTCCCTTGTCAAGGGTGCCACCATGTTACTGGGTCTCCAACGAATGCTTGCTTCCCCAAAGAGGATAATGTACCAGGGAACAGGCATTATCCCCACATGGGATGTTGATCACTGCCTGATTTCAGAGCTCCAGTTTTTTGACAACCACTCCCGAGTCTGAAAAGTCTCCAAAATATGTATGCTATGAATGGCCCACAACTGGTAGTGGCAGTTTTGTAGGAGACTGTGAAGTAAGGTGGGAATGTTTCTCTGAAACACATTTGTGCTGGTTTAAGATTCTCAATGGTTGTGACAAAGTTAGCACTAATTCTATCTGAAATAATGTGGAAAGGTTTTCTTTGGAAATCTCAGCCACTGCATAGGTATTATTTTAAACTACAAACTTCATCTTTACCTTTAAAAAAACCCCAAAAATATTATGAGGGTAATGATTAGGATAGTAGGAAATCCAGGATCCAGGCCAACACTCACCCAGCTATATGAGTGACCCACATCCATGCTTGTGCTTTCCTCAGCCTGATCACTTGCTGTCACAGAGACAACTCAGAGTCTTAATACCAGTCCTTGGCACAGGGAAACCTTGCTCTTGTCCTGAATATTGGTATGGACTTTGGCCTTTGTTTTTATTTTCGTGAGTTTTCACAGATTAGAAAGACAGGTATAACTCCTACTTAAAAAAGTACAGTTGGGAGTGCCCAGGTTTTGGTCTTGGTCTTTTTTCTGATTGCAACAGGACCATCTGGCATTTCCAGAGAAATGAGACAAGAGCATGACTGTGTGGGAGATAGTAACACCACTTCCTGTATGTCATCTCATGTGGTTCTGTAAACAGCTTAAAAGATCTATTTTAGCAGGAATTTAAACTTGTGACAAGTGATTTTTCCATGGTATGCGATCTGCAAAACTGTGCAAACAAGTTAATTATTTTATTGCAGAAGTAGTTCCCACCTGTGCACTGAACATTGCAGCAAATTTGATAGACAATTTAAAAAAAGGAATATTATTTTTCTTCCTAAAAAGGGCCACTGGCCAGCCTGAAGAGCATTTGTGTGACCTAATGGACAAATAAGCTTATAAAATAGACAAGAATTGTTGGTATTGTGCATTCCAGTTAAACCCCTGGTGTGGTGCCTTTTCTGCTTCCAGGGAGATGTCCAAGGACTGAGTGGGTACTGACATCCTGAACATCCTTAACATCCCATACAGATGCTTGGTGCTGGGTAATATGGGAATCTCTGGATTCAGTCCCTGGAACCATTGGTGAGACTCCTGGTTTCTTCCAAGGCAGGGATATCCCCACCCCAAGGTCCCTGAAGTCAGCAAGACTTTCATTGCATCACATTTAGTGTCCTGGAAGAAGGTAGCAGGTCTCTGAACTCAATGATATTGCAAAACAACTTAAATGAGAAGGCTTTCATATGCCCTAAGACCATTAGAATTTTATAATTTCAATTATGCTAGAAGGAATTCCCTTCCAATAGCACCAACCTTGTCTGTCTTGGGTGCCACATTTACATTCAGTTATGTTTGCACTTGCAGGGGAAAATCCTTTCTGTCTTTTTGTATGTTGCTACAGAGAGACAAAGGCACTTTGGCATGAGGCTTATTTTGAGCAACCGTACTACCTTCCTTCTGAAGTTAATTGTTACTACAAAATTCAGCAGGAGAGTGTCAGGTTGATTGTTTCAGCAAAACATAGCTGTGGCCATGGCCTTGGCTCTGGTGTGGGAAGCAAGGAACATGTTTCCAGCCATCACAAAGGGAAGGAAAGAAATAAGTCCAACTGAACTAAACACAACAGGAAACTGTGGCTGGCAGCTGGATGGCTTGGCTTCCATCCCACAAAGAGTGTGGTGGAAATCAGTCCCAGTGAGCGTGCAGCTGGCACACAGAGGGTCAGTTTGACATGGTCACCAGAGCCCTGTTTTCCCCATTTCATCTTAGTATTTATGAATGAAAATTCTTGGTTGCCCCTGGGGGATCACGATGCCTGAAAGGACCATAATCTCAGGGGAGAAAAACAGGAAAAATTCAGATGTTTTTTCATAGAGTGTTGTGGATTCATGCTCCCATCCAGCAGCCATCTCACCCGCTAGTGAGCTTGATGCTGTAGGTTCCAGCCAAGATCCTCCATAATGGATCTCTTGTTAACCTACATCTGCTCTAACAAATGCTGCTCTGTGTTTTGACCATATTTTGGAGCTGAATGTCTCTGCTCCCTGTTTTTCAGGCAAAGCCCATTCCTTTATTTCTCTCCTCCCAAGCACCACAGGCTCCCCTTCAACACCACCCTACAGGCCTACATGGTCCCATTGGTCCCATCTCCTCAGCAGATGTAAGGGTCTGGGTTTGTTTAAATTATGAACCTGCTGACTAACTCAACCCTTCCAGGTTTTCAGGAAACACAGCCATTTCCTGATGGACTCTACTTCAGCATCCTACTTTTCAGCAGATCCTTTGATGGCTTCCCCATTTCCAGGCCTGCAGAAAATCAAGCTTAGCAGCCCATTAGTTTTCTGTCTGTGGTTCAGCAAAGCTTAATCACAAGGAGTTTTTCACGTCTACATTTAATCCATTAATTTTATTTTTTTTCTACAGTTCTCCTTTCAGTTTATAATCCCATAACATATATTTTGCTTTCTTCCTTCATTACTACTTTTTGGTGTCCAACTGCATTCTTGTGTCATTCTATCTTTCTTGTCCAAACTCTCCTCCAAGAATGAGGTAAAAAGATTACCAAACAGGTCACACCCGAGTTGACAGTGAGTCAGTTGGGTGACAGAATGACTCGAGTCCTGGTGCAGATATGGCCTCATTTGCTGATGGAAATGTTTTCCCATGAACACATTCATTTATTTCTCTGGGTTCTGCAAAAACACACTACAAAGAGGTATTTCCCATAGTGTACAACTCATGGTGGAAAGGAAGCAGAGGGCATAAATCTAATGCCCCTTACTGAAATGGAAAACTTAAATACTGAGGGCTAATTGCCTAGTTGCATATAACCTGTGGCAGGGCCAGGCATAATTTCTATGTTTGGATTCTTGGCACAATATTTTATTCATCTGGCTGTATTTTCTCTTTCTTTAGATTATTCCTTGCATTAATTGATGGTGTCCTAGGTCTCTGGATTAGAGGCAGACCAAAGCAAAGGCAAGGGGTGGCACAGTGTCTGGGCTGCTGCATCGCATCATGTTACAGCCTTGTGCATCTGCAATGAGCCCCAGCAGAGGGGCTGGGACCAGAGCCACAGCCCTCCTCAGCACAGTGCTCCACTGCTCACTGTGGGGGCAAATCCAGCCACAAGTGGGCTGGGCATGATTAGGGAAGGAGGAGGAGGCAGAAGCCCACCCAGACTGGTGCTGGGATTGCAAAGGCTCAGGAGCTTTATTGATGGACAAATCTTTGATGAATGACTGGATCTGCTTTGTTTTTCATGGTATGCTTGACTTGCACACAGTGTTAACTAATGAAATTATGGGGCTTCTTACTAAAATCACATGTATGTCACTGCTAGTTCATAGCACACAACATGGCTTCATTGTAAATTTATACGCTGTGTAATTTTTTTTTCCACTCTTAATGGAAAACACACTGTTGTGTTTGGACCATCTCCAGGTGTCTCAGTTATGGAGTTACTCACTGAAGGTGAAGCATGTGGGAGGTTGCTTTAAGCAGCATTACTAGTAAAGCCACTTACTCTGAATATTGGCTGGTCTTTTACTTTATTTGGATGAAGAGCAATATTTTCAAAAGTGTCTGAGCTACTTAGGAGTCCATGGCTTACACCAGAAAAATTTCACTGGCACATATTGGACTGGATGTGATGTTTTTCCTTCAGTGCTTGTACCTTCAGGTAGAAACACAAGACACAGCAACAAAGGTGCCTTTTACTAGTGCAGTTTCTTTTAGCTCCTGAACCAGATTAACCTGGACTGGCACAAGCAATAGGAGACTAATGCAGATATCTTGACACAAGCTGAGTTGTGCCTGTGCCTCCTCTATCAAACTCAGTAAAGTGAATGGAGCCACATATTATACATTGTGCACATTTAAGGCACTTTTGAAGACTGTTTTTGACTTTTTAAAAGCCAAATTACTCTAATAAAACTTGATGCTTCTTCAGCTATGCAAGTGCTTTTTGAAGATGCCAGCCTTGCAAGTAAAAGAACAGAGTTCAGACATTAAGATAAAAACCCAACAATGCTATAAAGACTTCCTTTTATACCACTGTTTACTGGAACATGAGTAGAAAAAGCAAGAACTTGAATTTTGGATAGATTACTTCGATGTTTTTTTCTTTCACTGCCTGATGCTCACTAATTAATGAAATGTCTATCTTGGCTGTTACTGTGCTGCAAGAAATTTTAAAATGCTATTCAAATGCTAGACAGAAAGAAACAAATGCCAGACAGAAGGACACTCCACTTCTATGTGAAGGATACACGGATCCTGCCGGCAGTACCTTCTGTGGGATGGATTCTGCTGCCGCACCAAAGCCTTTGTGCCAGGCAATGCGTGCCAGAGTTGTCCACTCTTCAGTACTCACTGGAGGAGCAGAGGGGCCAGCAGGCTTCCATTTTTTAACACACCCCTGTAAGGACCCTCTCATATTTTCAAAGCCATATGTGTTATTTGACCTGTCCTTTTTAGCTGAGTGATAGCCATGGAGCATAACTTAAGGACAGTGCAGAAGATCCTATCCTGAGCTCACTGTGGAGCACTGTGGTATCTTCTGACAACAAGCCTCATCCCAGACAAAATTTATATCCTTGCTCCCTGGGCCAGGTCCTAAACAATCCATGTTATGGGTTCATTATAACCATATAGTTCCTTCAATCCCAACATAGTCATGTTCTTAGAATAAGTCATTAAACATGTCTGGTGTTCTCAGACCAAAAGAGACATCAAAACACACACTATGCATATGTTCAGCTGTCAAGAAAAGAGGTCTGGCAGTCAAGGTCTCACAGTTTCCACTCTCCTGTGCACTCTATCTGGTAGATCAGGTGTGCATGCTTTGTGCTTTTAAGCATGTGGACTGAAAAACAAGTTTTCCAGTTTATAGAAAATATGCAGGCATTTTCAGCAGCACAAACAGGAGTGTGCATATGTCTTAACAGCAGGAAAAAAGACAGATGATCTGAAGATGAAACAACAGCTCACCTCTAAGCATGTTCATACAGATTTCAGAATGATGATTCAAAAATAAAAGAAAGGTCAGTCACCTTTTTCAAACCCCTAACCCAGTCCAGCTCAGGAAAGCCTGTTTTCCTGATGAGTCTCCTTAAGAAACACCATATGGGCAGCCAGCTTGCCTGAAGAGCATTGCATTAGCTGTAGAGACATATATACAATACTGACATTTTCCCTGACATAAGAATTTCAAAACAAAATAATTTTCACTTGTTAGCATATATTTGTGGCTCAAAATCAGACTTCACTGTGATCAGAGAGGAGAGGGGTCTGGAAGGCAGTAGCAGCTGGAGTAGCTCAAATCAGGCACATTTTTGAGTAACTCCCTTGAACTAAGGAGTGTTTACATATTTTGAAAAGCAAGATTGCAAAGAGACACTTGAGGACAAGAAGAATGTACAAACTTAAAAATCTGTGGCAGAATAAGCAGCAAAATATCCAGATATCGTGAACTTTGGAAAAACAGAGAAATAAAAAACCCACAACCTATATCAGTGATCCTTGAAGCATCCTTCAATCTTTTGAGTAGTAAAACACCATTTATATAAAAACAGTTTAATTTTGTGCTCAGTGTGGGTGGTAGATGGGAAGGCTTCTCCTTGTTTCAACTGGCCTTTTGATCTCTTAATAAATTAGATACACCTAAAACAACAAAGATTTTAATCAGAGACAAAAAAAGTAATGCCATGGAAGGGGCATTATTCTTTCCTCTTGAACAACAGCCAAGATTTCTTTCCTGAACTTGCCAGAAAGCCTTTGAAAGGGTTATAAACCAAATTCTGCATGGAAGGTAGGGGAATCTCTTCTGTGTTGTCCCTTCCTTCTCAAAATTTTTCACTTCATTTTTCTCTATATATTGTATTTATTTCCCATAGAATCATAGAATGGTTTTGAATATAAAATACCTTTAAGACCATTGACTGTAACCATTAACATATCACTGTCAGGCCCAGCAGCAATCCATGCTCCTAAGTGCCACATTACACATCTTTTAAATATCTCCAGGGATAGTGACACCCTACAAACATAATTGAAAAAGATATTAAACCAAACTTGTTCCAAAGGGCGCTCCCTGGGGAACACCACTTTTAACAGGCTGCCCACTGACTTTATTTCCACCTTGTCCTCCAGGGAATTACAAAGGAACTGCATCTGTGGTGTAAAACACCTACTGTCACCTTGAAGCTTGCCACGAAGATAGTTTAGGCTTTCTGGAGGAGTCACAGAGAAAGCAACACAAATGAGGAACTGCAAGGACTGAGCAGAATGTTCAGCAGGAGGTTGGGCATGCAAGGACTAGAGGAGGGAGCAGCAGACCTGTAACCATGTGAAGCCTAAGCAGTTGAGGGGAGAAAGGCTTAAGATAAACATGAAAGAGGCTGACTTGCGTTTGCTCCTGCTGGGTCCAGCTCATGAGAGGCAGCGCTGCCAGCCCAGACACACCTGCTCTGAAGGGGCACAAAAAGGCACAAAGCAGGAAGGGAGTGCTGACCCCGGCGATGCAGGGAGGTGCTCTGCAGGCTCTGGGCACTGTGATCTCAAATGTGCTGGCTCTCTTCTCTCAGAGCTCAGCGTCTCCTGCTGCACGCTGAGGCTGCGAGCTGTGGCGCTGCACGTGCTGTGTATTTAATGTTAACAGATCGCCATATAAACAGTCTGGCTTTCCCAGCAGATGGTGATCCAGGGCTTAAGCAGAAAATCCCAGAGGTATTGCAGTGCATTTTCATGAGACATGATTTATTTTGCAATTGTGTGTTTTGGCTTTCTGCTCATTATGTCCAGCAATCAAGCTCTGTGGGGCTGCTTTACATTACACACACCATGCCACAGAAAGCCCAGCACCAAGCATTAGTCTCGAATCACCAAGAGCTGGGGAGATGAAAAAACGTGAACTTTTCTCATTTTTTACTTTTGAATTTAATAATGCCTAGAGTGATTAGGAACACCAACTTCTTTTTCTGTCATTTTGCTGAAGCAGACACTTGGCTTCCATAAGTGTGTAAGTGACCGGCTTCTCTAACAAAAGGCATGGGGCTAATGAATCCTTTATGTAAGTTCTCTTTTCTTCAAAATGTGAGATAGGATTTAGCAAGAAAATAGAGTTTTTAAGAGCTGTACTCAAACAGCACTGAAAGAATAATTTTTATTTCACTTCTTCCCTCTTCCTATGCAGATCTATGTGTGGACACATACATTTCTATACATAAGTCAACCAGATTTGGTTTAGTTAACTTTCTATGGTTAAATCAACACTGCAGACACATTATAGGAGAAACATATCTGTGCACAAAGAAAAGGAAAGGAAGGTGAAGAGCAAAAGGAGAAGAAAGAAAGCAGAGGGAGAAAGGAAGGAATAGGAAGAGGGAAAAGAAGCGGTAAGTTTGTTTTCTCTGTGCAAAAAATGTTTTCTCTATAGCAAGATGACGTCTGAGGTTAGATGGTGCAAATGTGGACTTCAAAGAAGGGAAGGTGGGCATATAAGAATCACAAACAGAATGGATTAAGTGATTTACTGGAAATAACCTGTCTCTTTGCTGTCCTTGTGTTTTAGCCCTGTGCTATCTCCTGTTAGACACACGCCTCAGCCTCAATACAATTTTTGATTAATTCTCCTTCATATCCAAAAATACCAGCTCTCCCGAAAAAGGGTATTTCTTTCACACTCCATATTACACATGCCAAATATTTTATTGTACAACCTCTAAACATTTACAGTAAGTGCACTTAGTAACAAAATTGTTTGCCAAAGCTCATTGGCTCTCTCAATACTTTTGAATTACAAACACAGCTTTATTTAAACAGGAAAAATTAGCAGATTCCTGAGTCTCAACATACACTTCTGGTTATCAGAATTTTATCACAGGCAAATGGGAACATTTCATGGAGGCTCTTGTAAAAATGCTGGCAGCTATCAGTGTGTTGGATTTTCACGTACCGCAGAAGACAGCAGCATAGTTTAATATCCTTGTGCTCTGTTTTTTTTTTGTTGTGGGTCTTTTCAGTTTGTTTTTTGAGGTTTTTGTTGTAAGTTTTTTGTTTTGGTTTGAATGCTTTGTTTGTTTTCTTTAAATATCAACATCTGTTTTTTCTCCTTGATAGATTTAGAAAAGAGGAGTTGGGTGAATAGCTTCTTAGAAAACCCTCTAAGAGAGGAAAATGGAAGGAAAGGGCACATTTTCTTAAGGAGTTGTGGCTGGGCAGGTGTGGGTGTCAGTACTTTTTAAGCTAACTCTCTATTTGAAGTGGCCTTTCCAACCAAATGGTAAAGTCCAAGCAATTTGTCTCATCAAGTGAGATTGCCATTGCAAATCCCCTCCTTACAGACAACAGTGTCTAGCAGACACTGATGCCTCACCGCAAGAACTGGTTTGAAAGGACATGACAGGTACATTTGCAATAACAGGAAAGCTCTTAAAAGGACCAGAAAAAGGAAAGGTATTTACCTCTGCAGCAAGTGGAAAAAACCAGCCAGTTTGCTAAGACTAACCTCTGCCAGCTACATCCAGTCTGGCAGACAGAAGGGACCCAGAACAACGACAGGGACACCTGGCATGGGGTCACGCCTCCACAAGGGTGGGGACATTGCCCTACACAAACACCTCTGCCTGCTCTACTTTGCATCACCTTCATTCACCCAGACCGAAACACAGACCAGGGGTTTGCATCAAAGCTTCTCCATCTGGTGGTGCTCTTTTTAATCCCACCTGGGAAAAGCAATCTGCAGGGTGGACTTTTCTTTCTCTCACAGAAAAAGCTGCATGCTTTTTTGTCTGTGGATGCCCACTGCAGACAGATCTGGCTGCAGTGGTGTCACAGACAGAAACCCCAGATGGCTTTATAGTAGTAAAGTATGGTATGTGGTAGCATACCTCTGGGGCAACCCAAAGGTCAGAAAAAGCTACAAAACATGCTTCAGAAGCAGAGCCCACTTGAGTTTCCCCTGACACTGCTACTGGGAACGCGACTTGCCATGGTTAAACCCCTGCCCACCACGCCACTACAGATCAAAAGACAGTCCATGGAGTGACGAAAAGTTTCATTTCAGTGAAATCCCATACTGAGACTAATTTATTTTGAAATTGAGAAGTTACTTAGCAGAGGAAGAACTATAACACTGGACATAAGACATGTCTTTTTCTCTTCGACATCCAAGTTACCCAGGCTTAGTTTGCCCCATGAAGATAGTAGGCCTGTCTTTCCCTTTTCCAAGTGGCCTACTCTGAGCCTTTGCTGCTCACTTGTTTAATGCTGCTACAACTGTGACTATTTGGAAAGGCAAGGTAAAAAAAAACCAAAAACAAACCAGGTAAATCTTGCGGCAGCTATTCAAAAAACTCCATTACTGGTGCACTATGTACAGAGATGTACGCTTAACTTTAGGAAAAAGCCTTTTTTTGGTCTGCCGTCTTTTCTACCTGCCCAGCTTTTAGTATTTTGGTCAGAAGCGTGCCTGAAGCTGCCAAGGGATCCCAGAAAAAAAATGGTGCTGACAAGAAAACCAATGTGTTAAGCATACATAGAATATATTTTCAATCTTTTATAAAAAAGTTGTGCTTTTTCTGACCAATGGGTTACCTAGCCTGTCCATATATCACAGCAACAGGGAATTAAAATTCAAAGGGCATCTTTTAAATTAGTTTTCAGGTTTATACTGCTGCTGAAAATACATATAGTAGAAAAACACATTATCCTTGATCTGCAAATGATATTCCTTTTAATACACAACTCCCCACCACTACAACTGCTGACACAAACACCATTACATTTGAACTTCAAGAGGATTTAGTTGGACCAGAGGCAATCAGCAACAAAAGAATTTTAATGACTGTGGGAGGATTGTTGGTATTTTAAGAAGTGTTCTAAAATCTTTCGAAGAATTTGAGATAAGTAAAAATAAGTGGGGCAATCTTTTTCCCTAAGTACTTTGCACCATGTTTTCACATAGCAGAAGTGAATTCTACAACTGTACAATGAGGCTGGAAAATCTGAATAGAAGAGAAAAACTTTAAAACATTCTGAGATGAAAACAAATGACTGGGAACCATTCTAAGGAACACAGCAAATGAATTCTTCTATTCCAGGCTCTGGTTTTTATTCTCTTTGCTCACTGGAGCTTTAATTTAGTTAGCTTGCAAAGAACTACTCAATTCACAGATCAGATTTCTTAAGGATATAAGAACAACATGTCAACAACACAAACCACTAATCAAATTTTTATACAGCATAACGTTCAGTGAGTTCCTTTAGCAGAAATGCACATGCAGTGTTCCTCCTGTTGCATTTGATCTGAAACATTGCTCTTTATCTTTTAGAAGAAAAGCCACCCGTAGTCAGACATGCTCCTGGATTAATATACCTGACAACTGAAATTTAACTGCTGCTAAGAGTTCAAAAGGTTCAGCTTCTTGAATTGTT
>JANRMJ010000079.1:52911476-52930109 GCA_025584955.1 Alethe diademata
CAGAGTTTATTCAGACTGGCACCAAGATGCAGCGAAGTCCAACAAAGTCTCAGCAAGGCTTTCCATGGGCTATTGATGATGTCCTCTGCAAAGCAACTATGTTCTACTTTTTCAAAGAAGAATTCAAAGTCTTTGCAGCATGGCCAATCCTGCGGATGGGGCAGTCTGCGCTGGCGTGTCAGGCCCCCTGGAAAAGATGCACTTGTAGTCCATTAGTGTTTGAGAAAGGGTGAGTGGGTTACCTTCCCTGGGGCCGTGCACCTGCCCTGCCCCACAGCGTCCCTGCTGCTCTTTGTCGGTCCCGGGGCTGGCTGTGGCTTCACACCACGGAGTGGTCATTGCTGTGGACGCCAGCCAGGATGGTGTGGTTGAGGGAGGACGCCGACCGATCCGAGCCTTCGGTGGGGCCGTTGGTGCTCTCACTGCGCTGGCAGCAGAGGATCTGCTTGAACGTCGCACTCATTTCCTTGTCCCGGTAAGAGTAGATGATGGGGTTCATGGCAGAGTTGAACTCCGCCAGGAGCAGGAAGAATTTTTCATAGGCCAGGACATTGCACTGGGGACAACAAACATCGAGGAGCAGCAAGACTAATCCTGGGGTCCAGCAGATAATGAAAGCACCTACAATGAGAAAAAATAGACAAAGTCTACAAATATACGAATGCACCATTACTCATCAAAACACCACAAGAACCATCCAGACAGAAGCAGCAATGGTTAATTCTCTCTTTCAAGAGCATTGTTCCCACACTCTCTTTTCACTGACCCGATGAGGGGGATGCCTTTCAAAGATCTGTAAATGGTTATGGGCAATACATCAAAAGAACAAGACACATCCCCAGCCCCCCACCATCTGAAACTCTGCTTGGCAAATATATTTACATTTAAAGTTGATAATGAGGAACATTTTTCCCTTCAATTAGAGACTCTGACTAATCAATCTCTTGATCAGGAGAAACAATGCTGCAATTTACTTCTCAAACTAATAACAACAAAGAAAACTTTTCTGTGAGTGCTGTGAGTGAAGCATCAGTAATAGAAAAAGAGTGGTGCAGGCAGCAATTCTCAAGAAAAAGAAAGCCTGGGTCTTGTTAACCCATTTCAGCCTCATTATGTAATGGAAAGTCCTAAACACACATCCTTCTTGCACTGAAATTCCGTCCTTCAAGGGCTCTACTTATTTTCTTAGGGCTCTATTCAATCGAAATTCAGAGGCTCATCAGGCTTCAATAGCATCAAAGCCAAAGAGTCTCACACCGATTAAAATGCTTCCCCCCTCCTTTCTCTGTTTTCCAATGCTCTGAGGAGAACAAAGCCCAGAACAAAATTCAGAGCTCAATGCAGAAATTAAATCAAATGCCTTGTACTTTATTTGGAGTACTGAATTAAAGGAAGATTGTAACTCCTCACAGGGTTAGAGAGGCTTTAAACATAAGCACTGCTGGGGAAACCCTTACACACCAATCATGTCAGAACAAAGACAGTGTTCCTGAGATTTTCCAGGCTGCTTTACTGAGGTGGAAACCAACATCTTATCATCACTGAGCAGGATTAGCACAGGCAGCAGCAGTAAGGGCTTCCCAGCACTACGCAGTGAGTGCTGTTTCAAACTAGTTCTCCTGTCACTGTGGTATTTATTTGTTTACATATTGCTTCCATTTTTCCTTCAGTGATGGTCTCTTGCAGGACTAGCAGCTAAGTCAGTTCCTAGAGCATGCAGACTTTTTGCCATGCCTGCCAAGAAGGTGCCAGCAATTTCCAGCTTGGGCAGTGGCAACTGTAAGCTGTGCAAACACTTTTCTGTTTGGACAGCAAACCCACCTAGATCAATAGAAGATTTTCCGAAGGGGTCTGCAAGCCTGCAATATACACCAGGTGACAGACACTGGCTACCAACCAGGAAAGCACACATATGAGGCTTTTTACACACCAAAAAGCATCCCTAAACTGAGTTTGCTTGCAGCTAATGGTGCCACTCAATGCCTATCACTTTGCTGAAGAGCAGAGCTCATCAATGGAAAGAAGCTGGAGGGTGAATTGCCAGCTGCCAGTACAAAGCATTGAACCCTTTCACCAAATGATTTTGTTAGGGTCTCTGGCAGCAGTTTGACAGCATGAGGATGAAACTCTCCCATGCTGAGGTGGCATCAAACACATGAATCCACTTCGGAGCTTTTGTCTGCAGCTCTTTTGGATTCCAGCAGTCCTAGAAAAGAGTACTTGAAAACCGTACTTGAAACTACAAAACTACCTGTTTTGCAGCGCAAAGTTTTGTCCCTTCCTTGTACCTGTTGCCATAAGAGTAGAAAACTGCATCTCTTTATTTGCAGTATTGTCCATGTTGCAGTATTGTCCCCTGCACAGGAAAGCTCTGCTGAGCTGTTTTTTGCAGAAACCAAGTCAATAATTCAAATTCAATCACTCACTGTTTAAACAGTGCCTCTTGTGTTCAGCCTCCTAGCTAGGAAGGCAGCAGTGGACTTTGTTCTAGCTAAAGTATGTATTTTCTTCACTATAGGCTGCCTTGGGAGAACAACATCAGAGATGGGAACACTGCAGTCATGGGATCTACAGTGAAGGACAAAAGACAATGACAACATCCTCATCAGGCCTGTAGCAGAAAAATCCAATGTGGAAACAATGGAGCTAGCAGGAAAGCTCTCACAGCATTGTTCAAAGTTGCAATTGAAAGCTTCCAATTTTCTACTATTTTTTTTAATCTGTTGCTGAGGAACAACAGAACATTCTGTTGGCATAATTTTTGGTATGTTAGAAACAGCAACAAGAAGCTCTGTGGTGAGGCAGGTAGGAATTTGCTCCTGTGAAAGCCCCAGTCATCCAGAAAAATGCACATGCAGCCCATTGCACTTGTCTCAGACGGAGCTCCTGAGCCTCTCTGGGCTCCTTAGAATCTCAGACAGGTCTGATAACCTGAGTGCTGAGGCTTGATTGGCTGCACTCAAGAAAAAGTGCACTGTGGTTGAGCAACAACTGATTGCTCTGTGCAGTACAAGCTACACTGAAAAATAATAAAAACAAAGGTTGCCTTACCACCCAGCTCTGGAAGGAAGTCACTATTGTGCAAGTTGTCACCCTTCTGCTCCTAGCCAAACATTCCCCCATGCTAATGGCTCTGGCAGCTTATTAAGTGCTTCTAAATAGTGACACAAAAATGCCTCAGGTTAGCTCACTTCTTATTTAACTGTTGGTACACTGGAAAATACTGAGAAGCATCACTTACGATAAGGTGTGTTTGAGTTAGGTACAAAGGAAAACAAATGTCAGGCTCTTAATACTTCAGATTTTGGAAATTTCATCTGTTAAATGTGGAATTCTTTTTCTGGAAGGAAAGCAAGGATTGAATTTTTTATTTTCTCTTACTTGAAATATTTGTTGAAATAAGCTGGAAGTGAGATTAAATTCTTCCCCTCCCAGAAATCTGTTGTGAATTGACTTCACCAAGAATGAAGATCTAAAAATATCACATTTAATAAAACAGTGACATCCAAAAGATTCCTGCTGCCATATACTGGAAAGCCTTAAGCATACACCAAAATATTGATGCTTTTCTGCTCAGAATCAGAACTGAGAGCAGTCTAAAGTACAGCGTTAGTAATTTCCAGGTGCGTCTTAACGTTTCACAAACTCCGTCAAACCTAAATTACAATGACATACAAAGCAGATCTGTTGTATTCAGTAACTTGAATCTTTGTGGATATGTCATAGTCATAGCATGGCACTAGGAGAGCCCAATGTACTTGGAAAAAATGTTCAGACTTTGTGTCCTTGGGTGGCTGAAGAGCATTTTGCCTGGACAGAGAGCCCCTTGGGATATTACCTCCAGCCCTGGCAGTCCTTTGAAGGCAATGGCACTGCAAGAAGCTAAATGAGCTCATCAGCTGCAGCAGAAGGATACTCCCATGGAGTATGGCCAAGGTCTGTCCTGAGGGTCAGGCCACAGAGGACTGGGTGAAGAAGAAATGCCCATCAGGCTGAGGGGGTGAATGGCTGGCCATTAGACAGGAAAGCTTGAGGGAGCCAGAGAAATAGCACATCTTCTTAAAAGATTGAAGGGTCCCTACAGACTGAGAAGAATGTTTCACAGTGGGGCATATGAGTTACAAAAAAGCATTTATGACCTGATCTAATTTTCTGCTGCTGTGTGATACCTCTCATCCCAATGAGAAATTAAACTCCTACTCCTTGTGCACAGTCTGTCTTGCAGACCTGTGGCAGAAGTCCACTGGAGGCTTTCCAATGACCATGATATGACTACATCACATCTGTCTTGAACCTTTGTCTGGTGCATCAGTGCAGATTATGTTTCCATGGTAGCTGGATGTTGGAAACCCTTGGGCAAATGAGAAGGCCTCACAGCAAGGTTTGATTGCAAGAGAGTATAAACTCAGTAGGCATATGAAACCAGCCATGAAAAATCACACAAAAATCAGTGAGTACAAGAACAAAAGAGAAAACAACTCCAAACAGCAGAAAAGAAATAAGCTACACAAGAATAAACACTGGTGAACTAGTCACTGATTACTAGGATACCAGACTGGATGGCTAGTCATGAAACTTCTTGTGTTAGCAGGCAAAGTGTTTCCTAAGAAGCACTCTTTTCTTTTACCTTTTTTTTCCTTTTTGTTTTTTGTCTTTTGCCTTGGAGAGCCTATGTCTGTGTTTATTCTGTGAACATGTATTTTCCTCTAACTCAAAAGAACAAAATAAAAGAAGTACTTCTGCTTCTGCCAAGTCACACACTGCTGTCCTTCAGAGGCTCCAGAGGGATGCAGATCTTGCACTCCTATCCTGAAACACCCTTCTTCTCTGCCTTAACCACACTGTGTCCCTTTTATGTGCTCTCTTCTATTCACCTTGCATGTTAACCCTGATATCTGGCATGGGGTCACCTCACCCTGCAAATTCCTCAGTCTATGTGGAGAGGAAAAATATTGAAAGAGCCTCTTTTAGGGAGTGGGAGAAGAAAAAAATCTCTCCCTTGTTTGTAGTTTTTTTAAGATTACAGGAAAAGCATAAGGAACTAGCATATCAAAGACAGAAAACATCCATTCCAGCTGAACTGCAGGAACATTTACAATCTGCTGCTGTTGCCCTCCTACTCTTGTCCACCCACTGTCCTCTCCAAATCCCCTCTTGCCCTCAGAGTGGCACTTGTGACAGGCAGCTGCACCCGCCCTTCTCTGGGACACTGGGAGAGGAAAGGATATCAAACATCACTGCTATCACTGTTATCACAGCTACCAACAGGAAGAAGAGTCCTGCACTTGGTGCAAGCTAAAAGCAATGCTCTGGGAGAATGAGTTGTCTTAATTAACAAAACCATAGCCAAAAAGGGCTGCAGAAGTGCCTGGCATTTTCCAGATTCTGATATAATTCCACCCTCAGCAGGGAAAGCAATTTACTATGCTAGCTGAGGTGCAAGCTCATTAGCTGCAACACAACTGCACTTCTTCATGTCCTAGACATCTGTAAACTGAATCAATAATCCTCCTTATCACACTGAGCATTATCTTGTGCATAGCATGAACAGAGATAAGTACTGCAAGCAATACTACTTATTTACAGCTACGTATTGTTTTTCCCTGACACAAATATGACAGCATGAAATCTAAAATGGATGAATGATTATAGATGCCAAAGAACATGAAGAGCATTTATCATGCTGTAAACATACAGTGCATAGGAGCAATTCTTCTAATTCTAGTGTGACCTAATTTTCCCCAATTTTGGCAAAATACTACTACAATATAGCTAATAGTCCTTGGTGGAAGAGAACACTATTGTTGTTTTTTTGCATTTTCTGCTGGAAATAATTAACATAGGGGTAAAGTTTTGTTTCCACCCATGGAATTTTCATGTGAAGAAATAAAATGTGACTACCACATTTGGATCAGATTAATAAATTTAAAATAATTGTATGCAAAACTTGGCAACTTCTGAAGAAGTTCATATATGAAAGTCTTGCCTGTCCATCCACAGACTCCAGAAGACTTGAGGAGGATGACAGTAAAGGAATGTCCTTGAAAAATACGCCAGATGGGGGAGAACTGCCTGCAGGGTACAAGTAAGAATGGCCATGTTGAAAAAGGTGCTATCAGAACAGCTTCATTTATTCAGTGTGTCTTTATTTAAGGAAGCTGTGTGAATTCTGAAAGAATGAGAAATTCATAGCAGACTCCTTCTGCAGTTTTTGATTGATTGTAAAATACTGTCTTTGACATGCCTCTGGGAGACTAACACTATGGCTGCCTTTGTGTTTCAAGTCAAACTTTTATCTGGTGGAGCTGTGTGTGAAAGAAAGAGGAGATATCTCCAAAAAGAAAGAGGGGATAGCAGCGTAAAACAGGAAGTGAGAAACAATGCAAAGGTAAATGAAATCTACATTCATATTCATGCAACACTATCTTACATGTACTTCTCTAAGATGACTTGAATCAGAGGATGTGAGCACATAAGGGAGACTACACAACTAGAGACCATATGAAAGGAGCTGGGTGATACAAGCCACCAGCTTGTCTTTCATAACACTATATATTATCCCCATCCCTACAGATCCATGTTCTAATCTCCCAGGAGCTGAGCAGTTCTAAATGTGTAAGTTATAGATAAAACCCTACCCTCAGCTTTATCAAATCTTAAGTCCACATGAATTCCATAACTGACAGGTTTGAGAGATTTTCCAGTCTACTGTACCCATGGTTTGTAAAGGGATTTTAGAATAAACTGTTCTGCTAGTATTGCATCAGATCCCTGATTTCCTACCTTTTCCACAGCTACCTGCCCATGCACAATCCAACCTCTTGCTGAATCTCATTCTGGGAATTTCAGCTAGCAAGTTTGGCCAGACTTTGTACAAAATAATGGCTGGATTGTGTAGGAAGAGAGAAATCATGTCTTGCTTAAAAATCTGTTTCCTCTTCTCAGCAGGAATTCAGAATGTGCCTGCTTCAAACATCTGTTTTCACCTTTGAAAGTGCACAGAATTTTTTTGGTGTTTAAGGCATGGCCATCTTTGTCAACAAACCATCCCTTCTCTGAGGAACCCATCTCCTTCCATCTTCACACATTTGTTTGGTTTAAAATATGTTAATAACTTAATATGAAAGCAGCTTTAGGCCTCTGCCTGTGCTCTAGCTAGGCTCGGAGGAGCAGCAAGTCTTGACCCCAAAGAGTGAAGTCCTGTGTATGTTAGCATCACCTCTTTATGGGCCTTAATACTTAGTATTTTGCATATATCTGTTCATCCATCCAATCCTCATCACCTTCTTTCATTTCAGAAAAAATAAAGTAAAAAACTCTTTCTAAGGGGACACACCATCTTGACTACCCACGATACTTCTGCTGGCACCTAGACTCCTTTGCTACAGGCTGGCTTCTGCTCTACCTGTTCTCTTCCAGTACTCACATCACTACATTGTCCCTGACAATCTATCATTGAAAAACACACAAGTATCATGGTGAAATCTTTAGGTCAAAGCCTTTCTTTTAAACCAGACACACTTTTGCACCTATACCTGCTACACAAAGGGTCAACTGAAGAAACATCTGAACTATCATGCTGTTTCACAGGAAGCTGACAACAACCATTGGCCAACAATTCCACTTAGCACCACTAGCTTATAGCCACCATCTCTGAGGATGGAGACTCAGACACAAAGTGCCTGTGGCCAGTAGGGCTGCACCTACAGTGATCACACCTTCCCTTACCTCAGGGTGGGCCAACACCTTTCATCTTCTTTTCCTGTTTCACTGTGCAAGTCCTGACCAGAGGTGGTGAAGAGCAGGTTTCCCTCAGCCAGACTCACAAGTGGCAGCTGTGGGAATCTTTGTGAGCTTGCTCTTTTCAGCACCTTGTACTTACTGCCCTGAGTGCTTACTGCCATGTGCTGGAGGCAGGGTATGCTGACACTCAGACTCCTGGCTTCCCTTCCGGAGATCCTATCTGCTGCATGTCTTCCCACCTGGACACCAGCCTGGCACTAGATGTGGGTGTTTCCAATACCACATGGTCTCCAAGCACTTTCATATCCCTGCAGCATCTAAAGCTTTGGAAGTTTGAAACAGCAAACAAACCAAAAAGCCTGGGGAGGACCAGTAACAAAATAAACCTAACTGAAGCAAAAATGGAACTGGGCAGTAGCAAGCCACAGAACTGACCTGCTTATTTCATGGGTGCTTGCCAAACTCTAGCCCATGCTAACACTCAATGTAATACCCCGCCTGATGCTTGCTGCCTTGCAAATGAGTGTACTGGTTTTTGGCCAGCTGATCCAGCCTCCCTCAAGTATTCCACAGCTGATATCTCTGAAGGAGATCTCCAATGCTACTGCAAATGGAGGAGACAGGAGGGTTTCTCAGCTGACATCTTCAAACCAAAGGTGTTTGAATAGTCCTCTTCTAGAACATACTTGTAATGGTTTTAAAGAATGACTTGCAAAGAGGAATGTGCAAAATACATTCCAAAAATAAAAGCAAAAGCTTAGTCCTGTTGCATTTTATCTGTATTCATTTGAATCCCTCAAACCAAGAAAAATGGATTTTTTCCCCTGATCTAGTAACTGCAGGAGAGAGATGGTGCACTGCTTCTCTGCAAAGGGAGAAACTAAGGCTTTTATCTATAGAAAGCATTTTGACAAAAACAGGAAGTCATTAAATGCCAGTGGTCAGCATTCCAACTGATTTCTAAATTCATGAAGATATGTGAAGCTCATGTCTGAATAAAAGCTTGGCTGTTGCCAAAGCAATCTGATTATTTATCTCTGTGTAAAGACAAACAGTAGACCTCATGGAGTTTCTCTGTTGCCAAAAAACCTGACACACAGAGAAAATTTTGGTGTCTTTTTCAATTTTTGGCTATTCTAGAAAAACCTTTATGCTCCAACTTGAAAAAAAATACTCCTACAGTCCCAAATCAGTGCTGGTAGCTTGGCCAGAAAATGAACACGTAAGCCCAGCTGATAAGGGGCTCCTGGTACTGGTCTCCCTGGGTCACAGGACAAAGAAAAGCAGGCAAGAGATGTCTGGGGAAAACTAGAAGCAAGAATCTTAGAATCCCAGAAAGATTTGGGTTGGAAGGGACCTTAAACAATATAATTCCAACCCCTTGCAATGAGAAGGGATGCCACCCACTTCATCAGGTTGCTCAGGGCCCTGTCCTTCAACACTTCCAGTGATGGGACAGCCACAACTACTCTGGGCAACTTTCCAGACCTTCATCACCCTCACAGAAAAGAATTTCTTCCTAATTTCTAATCTTAATCTATTCCTTTTCCATTTAAAGCCATTCCCACTTGCTCTATCACTCCATGCCCTTGTAAGAAGTCCCTCTTCAGTGTTCTTGAAGGCACCTTTCTGGTACTGAGAGCTTTTATAAGTTCTTCCCAGAGCCTTTTCTTCTTCAGGCTGAACAAGCCAAATGCTCTCAGCCTCTGCTCCAGCCCTCTGATCACCTTGGTCCGCCTCTGAATCTGCTCTAATGGGTCTAAGAAACAACCTTTAGCTCATATCTGGAATCCTGATTTCACTCCCTAGTCCAAACTCAGCTAGGATTCTCTATAGGGACCCTGACTGCTCATAGGAATGACTTAGGACTTCAGGTGAGGGACATACCTCTTCCTGAACAGCAAGAAGACCCTGCCTGAAGGGTCTGGGTGCAGCTTTCAGGTCCCAGATGTGGGGCAGCTGGAGGTCAGCAGGTGTCCTGAAACGTGAACATGCCTCTGCAGAAGTGAAGGCTCACTGCAAGAGGTCATGTGAGGCAGGAGCAGCACAGCTGGCACCCTACAAGCAGGGCTTGCAGACTGGACTGTCCTCTGCCTGCTTCTGCAAGGTACCTTTAGTGTGCTTGGGACTTGGGTGTTTTGCTGCTTTTCTAGGAGATGCAGTTTCCAGTCACAGAAATAATTCACAACCCCGTTGAAAAAGCCCTGTTCTGTACACTTTTCCTACATAAATTCATATACCTTCTGTGGTACTCTGCTCCTTTCCCAGACATGGTCAGAATGCTATGCTCAAACAATACAGCATGTTTAGTGGATATCAAACAACTTTGCTACATGAAATTGTTTAATTGTATTTTCCTTTGTTGTTAAGGACATTAAGTGTTACTGGTATTATGTTTGGATAAGCTCCAGTTGCAACACAAGATTCCAAATGAAACCTGGGGGGACGCAATTTAATATGCAAAGGACTGCCTTGGTTCTTACATAAGATTAAACTAATAATATTAGAAGAAAAAATATTAGACTCTGACAGTTTCCTAAATAGGAATAAAACTTGTTTCTCTCATGCTAATACCAGACTCTGAATAGGAGAAAGGGTTACCAAGTGTTACCAGCTCTACCTCAATTGCAAGAAAACTGTGTGTGTTTTTAATTTACATAGCCATACTGCCATTTATCTGATTATAGATATCTGGTTAAGCTGTAGTAGACATCCTTTGAGGGAATTGCATTAAGATTGGTCACACAAAATGGTTTTCAGAAGCAGAATCCATGCTGACAGCTGTACCTCTCTGAGAAAATGAAGAGCACAAGCTTCAAAGTGAAGTGGGCAACAGGGTAAGCCTCAATGGATAAGGGAATGCCACTCTAGGATAAATCTGCTTGGAAAAATCTGCCTGTCTTTGGACAAGTTAGTATACACAAGTTAGAAAAGCCTTCCTACTCCTCACCTGAATGTAACAAATCAAACTACTGCCTTAAAGCAGAAGCAGCCTTGGAAAAGACTGCACATGAAATGCACTACACTAAGTTTCCTGCACACCTCAGCACCCAGGCAGTGTTAAGATCATTCAGACTTTATTCAGGCTATCAGACCAAGAGGGAGGCATCTACAAATGGCACTGCTAAAACGCAGGGGAGCAGACAGATGTGACATTGCACATCACAGGAGTAGCACTGAGTGAAGAACCACCCATGTTTTGATTGTGGTAAGTATATACTTACAGATAATCAAAAGAGTAAATTCTAGGTTTTGGCACTTAATTCTATATGTACTTGTTAAAATTATCTAGATGAGGCTGGTATCTAGGACAGAAAATAGAGGTTTTGTTCTGCATTTCCACACTGTAAAGATGAGACATTATTTAAAGGGATGTAGCTACCTTGGGATTTCACAGATTCCTCTGGATTCTCCATTAGGATGCTTGCTGTCTTGCTGCATATAATTTCAGTGTGGTAACAACAGAAGTTCCCATAATTCAAACAATAAATTCAGTGAACACAACTGGAAAAGTTTCACTGCTGGTGATGAGTTCCAGGGGCAGCTCCTCTGTGTTTTCTTTTTCTTTTTTTTTCTTTTAATTTAACATAGCAGAATCTAGAATCAGTTAGTTCTTTCTCTCAGCAGTACACACTGGTGTAAAACCTTGGAAATATAGTTACACCCTCATGACTACAAATGAGGACATCCCAGTCCCATCCACTTAGAGGATTAGTCATTAAAATGGCTCCTGGGTTAGACAAGTGATGTGTCTTCTCCCTATGACTTCTCCCTTCTCCCTATGACCAAGCTTCCCCAAAATCACTGCATTCATTGGAGATGTGAGCTTGATTCGTCATACAGAACAGTTCCTTTTGTTTCCATTGGCTTACAGGAGCAGTCTTCTACCTTTGGAAGTCTGCTCTCCTGTCCTAAATGTGACCTCAGCTAAGAAAAGTATGGGACCTAAAAGTACCCAAGAATAGTCCTTGAACTGTGTTAGCACCACATCCTCGGTCAGTTGGCTTAAAGACTGCCATATACATAGCCTCTGAAACCACAAAAAAGCACACTATCATGCTATTTTGAAGGTTACTCAATCTGCATGTTTCTGAGGATGTGACTCCTTTGACCTCTGGCAGACAGTTTGCTCCAGGGTCCCTATAAAAGACTGTAGGTTTTGGCTATATATAACAAGAAACAACAATGATGAAGTTAAAAAAAAGGCGCTAAGTCCCTTAACTTTCAGTTCCCTTATGCGTATCCTCTCATGAAAGAGCAATTGAATGGCAGCAGAAAACTGAAATAACTGTGCCAAAAATGGGCTGACTCCCAGCCACCTTCATCTCTCCCAGAAGTGTTCGTGAGCAGTGCCAGACAAAGGTCATTTAGATCCAGTCCCTATCTGCTATGCTAGGAGAGCAGAGGTGTTAACATTGGTGCTTTCCCTGTCGCATGCCTTGCCTGCTGCTCGGCTTTGTCCTGTGTTTTCTCCTGCTGGGCATGAGCATGAGTTCCCACTGAACGCTTGGCCTCTCCAATGAGACAGTCAAAGACAACAGTAATCACTCTCTTCTGTCACCTGTCTCCAGCCTAAGGGCAATGCCAGCTTGTTTCTCACAGCGAAACAGAGAAGCTGCTGCTGCCAGGACAGAGCTCATGGCTGTGCTCACACAGGGGCTCCCAGTGGACCTGCCAGTGAACTTGCTGCTTCTGTAGGGCAAGAACTTGAAAACTCTTCCCTTTTAGCACCCTCTGCTTGCCATGGACTTCAGTCCTCAAGCGATAAAGGATTTATATGTCCTCCAAAGTGAAATCTTTGCCACTGAAAATTAAACAAACAAGAATTTGTCAAAACAGACTGTTTAAACGATCCTTTAAGATGTAGACCAAGGTGAAAATGGTAAAAATGTGTGCCACCGTTATGTACAGCAGGGTAGAACTCTATTTTTAAAAATAACCACTAATAACAATTCCATCAGATGTGGCAGATAATGACGTACAATGCAGATCACACCAATGGCTGCCAGAGACAGAAAACACTTGTGAAAGCATTTGCTTCACACTTGGAATGCCTGAGACTTCATGCAGACAGTGATGAAGCATCCAGAAAGCAAGCCTACTTTGTTGTCCCATCTGATGGCCCTTGTAGCTGCCTAACCCCCTCTGACTGATCCTGTGCCATCACCAGGCCTGTCTGTGGAGCATGCTGCCCTGACCTCTCCGTGTGAACAGGCTCTAGGTGCAGGGCTGGGATGTCTGCTCCAAGGGAGGGGGCAGCACACAAGCAGGGAGCCAGCCATCAAAGGAACTGTAATTCCACTAACTCCCACAAGCAATTGCAAAAACAAACAGTTGCAATCGCTACAGCATTGAAAGCTAGCCTCTGAAAGGAAAATAAAAGATTCCTCCACATTCTGTCGAAACCCACAATAAATTTTGGCAAAGTGATCAGTCCTCAAAAGAAGGTCTTAGTATGCCTAGGCCACCTAATGTATTGTGTCCTTCTGCTTTAAACAATACAGTGGTTGCAGATTGTGAAACGGAAAACTGAACCAGCACAACATCAGTTGCTGTTGCCTGATGGTAGAGGAACCAAATGACCAAGACTGCCACTAAACCACAAAGACAATTTCCACTTGCATTACATTCAGCAGCTGCACATGTCTGCAGCCCACCTATGGGGCTGAGGAGGCAGTAAATTGACAGACTAGAAGGGGTAAAACAGGGCGAAGAGGATAAAAAAAAGACACCTCCTCAAATCCCTGGTCCCAGCTTTTGTATTGCTCCATGTTAAAAAAATGTACCACACTCAGCACTGTACTCACCAGCACTGCTCAACATTACCAGCACATGCCCAGGAGGTAGAACCTTGGAACACAGGAAATATTTTTTATTGCAATGCTAACTAATCAAAGCACTTCCACTGAGTACTCCTCAACTAACAACCCCCTCCCCCTTCAAAACAGTACCTGTGGTATCATTCTGATGTTTTAATTCATCATTGCTCACAGTAGTTCAACTCAGATTACTTTGGAATGGACATGCTGATATAAGAATCTGAAAGACTTCTGCAGGACTGTTTTTTATTTTGTTTTAGCAGATACTTGTAGGCTTGTGCCTAAAGCAAACAGGAAATTGCATGAGATAAAATGAGACCTTCCAGGCAAAAAGGCCCTTCACTGAGGAATTTTTGGGTTTAAAAAAAAAGATAAAAACAAGCAATTAGTACACTGTAAGAAAATTGCTTGCAAAATCCTTCTACTCAGCAAATTAATTGCTTCTAAGAAGTACCTCTGCTGATCTAAACAAAAAAACAAAGCTTTTTTCCTTTTTCAAAAAAGATTAAAACTCTACTAACTACTCATCAATGCAGCGAAGGGCACCATTCAGAGATGACTTTATTTTCTTTTAAAATGTTTTAACAGTGGAATATTCAAGCAACTCCAATACAGCAGCAGTGTGTAAGGAAGATGCATAGAGAAAAAGCCCTGAGTTAAACTCAGAT
This sequence comes from Alethe diademata, assembly GCA_025584955.1. Classification (NCBI taxonomy): domain Eukaryota; kingdom Metazoa; phylum Chordata; class Aves; order Passeriformes; family Muscicapidae; genus Alethe; species Alethe diademata. Next base: position 52,925,707 of record JANRMJ010000079.1, read on the forward strand.
CAGCTTTTGCTGGACTTCATTTGAAGTTCCTGGGGATACTTGTTGGCTTCTCCTCATTTTTCTACAGAGCTCAGAGCAGCAGCCATACGAAAATCAGGCTAGCTAAATGAGGGACAAGTGCAAGGCAGAGGGGCCATTTCAGTGCTGTAAGAAAAGCCCATGCTTCTGCTCCTTCTCTTAAATTTAATAGCCTGGAGATTGAGCACAGCTGTGCCTTAAATAATAAGGAGCTAAACCAACCATCACTGCAAGTTTTCTATCTGCTGGGCTCCAACAGGTCTGCAAGCTCCGAGGGGAGAAGAAGAGCAGAGATGTCTCTGTTCCGGGTATTTTCTAGGAGAGGCACGTAACAAGGGATGAGCCCTCTTATTTGCCCTTCAAAATAATGAGCATCCAGTTTCTTTAGGCATCCAGTGACACCACAAGGACTTCACTGGCATTGGTGCTCTTGCTGTTGTACTGCCATCCAAACCCTGATATTGTAATTGTGCTAATTAATTACCTATGAGCATGAGTATATGTAGCTGTGAACAGACTGACTGACTGCAAATTCATTGATTTCACAGTATTTTCAGCACATATCTTTCTGAAAATCAGCACTCACTAGCCATATTTTGCATTGTCTGCCCTCTTGTCTTCAATTGCCTTTATTAGAGAAGGCTCATTCAAGTTTAGCCAGCTTGAATCCCTTTAAGAGTGCAGCATCAGTAGCTAAGCTACTAACGTGGTCTGTGCAAGACAGTTTTCACTCCCTGCTACTTTAATCCACTTTTTGTGGAGCTCATGTGCGAAGCTGGCTGAGCACTTTGCAGTGTTGGGATGCCATGTGAGTCTCTTGGGTTGGTGAGTTCCATGCTCCACTGCACAAAACATCATCCTAGTCACAACCCAGCCCCCCTTCCCCCTTATTGACACGGCTTTCACGTGAACCTTGCTCTCCTCCCACCTGACACATGGCTGGAGAAGCTTGCATCAGTACCTGAACCATGGGGTTTTGTAAAACCCAAACTGGGTGTGCCTGGGAAAAAGAATGAATGAGAATGGAGAGGAGCAGTATTGCTGGATTCCTCTTACCCTCCCCAAACAGGAGAGATTTGCTCCAGTAAGTTATAAACAGTGGTACTCTCTCAGATGGCACTGGATCTCATGTTTTCTCTGTGGGCCAGGGGAACTCCCTTGAGATAAAAACTGCAGCTGTTGAAATCCACCTTTCTGATATTCACTGGCTTTGATGTGTTCTATGTAGGTGCAATTAGGGCACCATATTACTGCAGTTATGGCTATATGTTTCATTCATAAAAGAAACAAACAAAAAACAACAAAAAAAGGCACCTGTAACTGATCCAATGCCTGGATGTTCTTATATCTTCCTTGTTATTCTGTATGACAGACTAATTCCCATATTCATAAGGGTTACTTTGTGCAGGAGCTATGGGTTGATGGGAGAGGGCTGAATGCAGAGATCCTCCAAGGATAAGCTATGGCTGTAAAACACTGCAGCTAGCTGTGAAGTCTGAGCTTGAACGTTGCGGCAATGCAAGCTTTTCTGAGTGGAAAATTCAGATGTTCACAGTAGATGGTGCAGTGCACAGGCAAGACCAAACTCATCCATAAGTAAGGAAATGAGTTGGTTTGCTAGTTGCAGTAGACATTGTCAGGACATTTGAGATAAGCAGTGAGATGACCATATATAGGTGCCACCATATGAGCACTGTCCATGAGCACGGGGAAGGAAGAGGCAGAGTAGCAATGCCTGCAGGAGCATTGCATATCACTGCAACAGACACATGTAAAGCTTATGGATGCAACTTAAAACTCAACTTTTCCAAATGTTGTGTTGAGATGTGTCAGCCAGGTGGAAAGAGACAATCCCAAAAATTGTTTTATGGCAGAAGAGAGCCAAATGTCACTTGCCACCTCTCCATCTTCATTGTAGCTGTCCTTTCTCAATGTATCCAGTGATGGTCAATGGGCTGTACACATCTCCTCACCCCTAGAACACCTACTAGGTCAGGCTCAGCTACACTAAGTGTTATACTAATGGAAATTCAGAAAGCTAGCTTATGCTGTCATCACACTTTCAGCACATATACTTATCTTGCAACTTAATGCATTTTTCATCATCTGTATTATTTGTATTTTAGGTACTCATGCGTGCTTTCACGGAGAGTGTACTGATCATGAGCAATCCAAGAAGAACCTGCATCTCCACTGCTCATGAAATGACACTATTTTGTACCTGGCTGTGAGAGCTATTGAATGCCATCTGATCTTTTCATTCTGGCTGTGAGAGTTCACTAGGTTTACAGTGTATTGTATGGTATTGGTCTACCTATGAGTTTGTAATTGGAGCAGTTCTTATTGAACATGGCTGGATTTAGAGTGCTGTATTGTCTCTGTATTTCTGTTACTCAGTGTGGAATTGTCTTTGACCCAGAATCTAAGCCCAGCCACCACCAGCCCCTTTGATATCTGAGGACTAGCTGGAACACAAGGGCATTTATTTTCATCTTAAATTTCCTTACTCTTCATGTGTCAGAAAGGTTTGCCTTACTCCTAATGTGACAGCATCACAGAGGTGTCTTTCTCAGCTCTTGAGTGCTCTGAACTCCAAGCAAGTCCTGTAGCCAGAAGACACTGCCACAAAGGGGACACCTGTAGTCACAGTCCTGGAAAACCTTCATACCAAGGGCACAAACTGCAATATGCATACACACCCTTTAATCAAATAGGGTGAAAATATTCTAACACAAGTCCTCCATCTAAATTAAAGAAAAATTCATACATGAACTGAGCTACTGAGTCATTAAATATTTCCAGATGTTTTTCTTACTGATACCTTTCATGTTGGTTCATCAAGTTTCCAAACCTACTGGTAAGCCTAACAACTCTTTTCACAGGTCTTTAAAAGCTGGCAATGTGCCTGGTGTCTCCAAGAACTTCGTGTGAGAAATAGAGGTGTTTAAAAAACAAAAAAGTACACTACCCACCTTCCAAGTATGTGGACTTTTCTCATTTTTTTTGAAAGCAGTCTGTGTCACAGAAGTGGAGGATATGATTTCAAGATGTGGCAACAAACACCTCTTACTATCACGAACTTCAGCACACACATAAGTCCACTATAATAAACTGCTGCAAAATGTAGCCTTCAAAATTGCATACATGCAGATATTTAGGCAATTCTATCAGGGTACTGGAGCCTGTGCACTGTACTAACACTATTTTCTATTAAAAAAAATCCAGCTTAACTCTTAACAACAGTATCAGAAGCTTTCTGCTTGGGCTGGTATTTTTATTTGTTGTGCTTTCTTCTTTCTTATGCACATCTGAGGAGATGCTCAGTGAAACTGCTGCATCCGTTAGACACTTATTTACGTTTTCTGTTTGAAAGCAACTGCAGCAAAAAACGGTAGTGAACTTAAATTTCAAATTAGAAGGATGCCAAGCTTCTCTAATAAAGCCTCTGGCAAGTATACTTTTTTTTTTTTTTTTGTTATTTTGGGGGAATATGCCATGGAGATAGCTCATAAGAGACGTTGCAAGATTCCCTGTACTGTAGGAGTCATTCTTCACAGGGGTAATTCTTGATAGCCTGTGGATGCAGGAGACCACTCTGCAAACTTTGAGGAGAAAGGTGAATTGTTTTAAAGGGAAGTGCATAAGGTACAAGAATTACGAATGCTTCATGGTCAAGGTTTTAATATATTTCAGCGCTGTTTTCAAGGTAAAGGCTAGGTTTGAAATCTGGTTTGTGTCCCTGCTAAGATTTCAACAGTACTTGCAGAGAAATCCTTGTGTTTATACAGACAAATGCAGAACTTGTGCTTCAGCTAGCCCTCTCAACTCATTTTAAATGCAGAAGGTTTTGGAATTTGAGGCACTATTGTATGCACTTTATCCTAGAAAATTGCTATATCTGTGGCTGTACATTCCTCCCAAAGGTAAATACTCAAATAGGTGCAATTTCTTAACGGATCAAACCTTAACCAGACATTTTTTCTGTGCAATCTACTTTTTCAATTACTGATGGTCAATTAAGTCCTGGGCTTAGGAACTGGAAGTACAAGACAACTACTAAAACAAAAAACAAACAAACAAAACAAAAAACCAAACAAAAACTAAACCAAATCAACAACAACAACGACAAAAAACAAAACAAAAAAAAACAACAACAAAAAAATCTGAAAAAATATCTTTTTGATGTTGAGTTACCCACAGCACTGAGGAGAGGTTATAGCCTTGGAAAGTCATGTATCCTCTGCAGCTTTAATCAGTGGATGTGTCTCAGGCCTGGTTGGCTTCTGTGAGCTCCTGTGAATGCAGAGGGAGCAATCTGGGGAAATAAACCCTACAGCTAGACCCCCCAAAATCTCAGCAGCAATAGTAAATTGACCTGCACTTGG
>JANRMJ010000079.1:52969339-52981062 GCA_025584955.1 Alethe diademata
TCTCCCCACCTTGATGCTTGGTTCCAGAACCCAAATCCCGGTAGAGATGGCAAATTTTTGCTGCGCCATAAGGGTTTGTTCCCTTCAGAAAACTGCCTGCATTTTTCTGAAATTTGCATCCCGGCTCTGAAGTGTATCTGATAATTCACAGCTCCAAGGTCATCTCATTGACCCATATGCCCTGCTGTGTGGTTTGTGCAGGTTTGTCTGCCCAGGTGCTCAGTGTTTGTGGAAATCTGAAACAACAAAGCCTGTGTAGCTTAGAGGAATTTCACACAGCTGACACACACACCTGACAAGCTCATCAAACTGTAAACCATCTGAACAGCTTATTAAACAGCAATGAGTGTACCAAATAACCCAAAACCAAGCCATGCAGGTAACAGAAGAAGCTTCAGGGATGCGGGTTGTTTCCTGCCTCTTCCTGCCTGCCTCCTCGAGAGTAATGGGGCCTCTTCTACTGAATGTTATGCAGGTCCTGTTGAACTACTCCTGTGCAACACTTCTGTCTTTGCCAGGATGTTCTGCAGACCTCTGCACAAAGGAGGCCCTAACTATTCTATAACATTGAATTTTGGAACCATTCCTTCTCCTTCTTCCATGGAGCATTTCTGTCAGTTTTGCTCTTCTGTTAACTTGAAAATACATCTTTGCAGCAATTCCTTCTATGAAGCTAGGGGACAGAGAGGATGAAACTGCAGACACACCCCTTCTCAAAAGTCATATTCCTTCTTCCTTCTACCATTACTCCATCTGGACACATAATTTTGCACACAGGAATGTCCTTAAAGAAGATCAGATCTTTCTTCCTTTAGGAAGGTCAGATCCTTCTCTGAGGCTGCCTCCAAAGGCTTAGTACTCTTCCTTAAAGTTTTACCTTTTTAACATGGATAGCTTAATCTCCTCCAGGGATTCAGACAACATAAAGTCAGTGAATAATCATCATCAGTATTCAACACGTTGCTCTGCACATCCCTGTAGGTGTCCCTGTTGAAGGATGTTATTTAATTCAGACCTATGTGAAATGTTTATTTCTCTTTACTCAGTGACTGGATTAAGGTGAAAAATACAGTAAGTTGCAATATTTTATGTGGTTTGTAAACTCTGATTTCCTGCAGGACCTTGTAGAAAAAGCAAAGGTCTCAATTTCTAGGCTGGCTGCACTGTTGAAACCATGATAGAAACCATGACAACTTGCAGCAGAGCAGCAGGTTCCAAGGAGTGTACACCACTGCCTTGGCCTGTAGACTCTCTTCCACCTGGAAGACATACACAAGCAAGATCCCTGACCTTTTATATGGAAAGACCTTAAGAAATGTGCTCAAAAGGCAAAAGATACTTAAGTACATTGGGCAAAAGTGATGCAATGCACCACTTAAATTGAAGCACCTGCTTCTCATGCCACAATGTAAGGGTACTTTGTGAGAATTCAACACAGTGTTTGCTTCATGCTTGCACTAAGCTATTTCAACAACCATCTTTTACACTCACTCAGTGGTAATAAATCTGGAAGTAAAAAGCTGTCTCATTCTATAAATTATAATTAATGGGTTCTGCCCTTGCTGACCAAACTGCTCCATGGTTTTTGAGGTGATGCTGCCTTTGCCTTAGCAGAACTAACTCTGCTACGAGCAGAGAGATGTAACTTCTGGACTTGTTACTGGCAAAGGTGGTCAGAGATACTGTATTGCATTGATACAGTGAGTAAGTGTCACTTTTTTTACTTTTAGAAGCAAAGGACAAAGGAGAGAAGTAAAGGATAAAGGAGAGAAGTAAAGGGACAACAGCTCCCTGCCCAATTTATGAAGGACTATTCCAGAGTAAGGTGAAAACCAAACCTCCTATTTTTATTTGTTTCAAACCAAGCTACAATTACGTGACTTTGAAAAGAAAACTGCTGGGCCTCCATTCAACTATTTACACCTTCCACACAAGTTTCTTCTCAGCTTGACGGTTGTGCTGCTACCTGAAATGCTGGACCACTGCAGAGCCCAAACGGGATAAAATTACCAGCTTGGGAATGATGCCACATGCAACTGAATCACTTGTCTTTGCAGGGACCTGCTGAAGAGCATGTAAAGCCAACACCCAAGGTCCACTGAGAAAGACATACCCAAGACTTTTCCAGAGATGGCAGGCGAGTCTAGGAGGAGTACTGGAAATTTATTTCCTGGTATAGAAGAGGGGTTGAAAAAGCCCTCTCCTCTGTGGATTAGCACTAATGTGATATGTAATCAGTTACCGCTCATAATGAAGGAATTCATAGGAAGTTTTTCATGGCCTGAATGTTAGTGGACCAGTCATCCTGCACAGACAGTAGCTGCTGAATTCTACACAAAATTCATTTCCCATAGCTCAAGTCAGCACCACATTTGGCTGCAAGTCTCAACACAGGAAGGGATCAAATAGCTCAAATGAAGAAACTACTTTGAAGCCTCAGTAAGGCAGGGTCAGAAAGATATTTTAGTTTTGCTCACAGTTAGCCAGACCAGGATGAGGCTCCAGAAATCATACAGAATATTAAAATATTCACATTTTGTAAGATCATTTAACTAGAGAAGCATCTCCATCCTTGACCATTCCTGATGATCACTGCTGTTTATTGGTGGTCTCTCTTAATCTCTCAGTTCATGCCAGAGACAACACAACCCACTGGCTTCTTGACTGGCTTCCAACTGGTCTGCCACCAGAGATAGGAAACTTTATTTAGACTGCAAGCTTTTTGTGGCAAACACAGTCCCTCTGTTGTGTAATTGCACAAAGTGTAATAGAAAGAGGTACTAATTCCTGCCTGGGATTGTTATGTTATGACAGAAACAGTTTCACAGCCAGATGTAAGCACTGTGCACAGGAATTCTGTGCAAACTACATGGACTCCTAAATCCTGAGGCTGGACCTATCAAACCCTACAATTTTGTGAATTTTTGTGTCTCAGATCCTCTGACAGGTATCTTGCACAGATGTAGTGTCATGCTTCTCCAGCAAGGAACAAATGGAACTTACCTCAACTTTGCCTCCTATCACATTTCACTGTGTCAGTACAAGCACAGTGGAAGCTCAAGGAAGAGCACATAGCGTTTGTCATTAAGCCGTAACTGTATTCAACAGTGCTATAGATGAACACGCAAATTCAGGATGCTTTCTAACTGTCAGGCAAAAACTTTCTTGAGGGAGTGACTTATAAAAGCAGGGACAAATTATTTTCCACAAACGGCTACTCAGGATTTATAACTTACTCAAATGCTTCAAGTCTTTTTTTTTTTTCCTTTCTGTTGAAGGACATGAGTTGGACACACTACCAAGCTCTCAGTATAACTGCTAATGAAAACTTTGAGAATATTATCACTGGGATTTTCAAATGGCTTCACCTATTACCTTCAATATGAACAGAATGAGGTCACTACCTACACATCTGCAGTGCATGCTCTTCCAGTGCATCAGAATAAACTTTACAGATTACATCATTGATCTGGCAAGCATCTGTCTCCTGTACCACTGAAATCATCTGCAATCCACTTTTGGCAAGGGTCAGCTTGCCTGCAAAATCACTGCTCTGCACAGCTCCTAGAAATAACAGATTTTCCCTGTCAGAGCAACTAAACTGAAATGTTAAAGATACTTAACTACAATGTTAAAGATGACAAGCTGCAAGACTGGATACATATCACAAAGAAAAGAGGGCACAACACTAAGGTCTTACAGCAAGCTGAGTTTTGCTTGACACAGCATGCACAGTGCCACTACAATCAGATCACAGCAAACCAACCAGTAGTGATACTATTGAAGCTCGTGCCCCTGAAATGCTGAGTGTTTCCTTGGTATCCTTCCAGTCAAACAAGGATTAATAGACAGAAGTGCTCCAGCCTGTAGACAGATCACAATGAATTCACTGCCAGGCAGGTTGCTCTGCAGAGTTAAAGATGTAGCCTGAATGTGAGGTGCTACTGACAAGTCCAAGCCACTCTACCTGTGCTCTCCACAATCCTCTGAAAATTAAATGTACAAAACTGCCTGCTGCCAAGCAGGGATAGGAAAAGAGACACCTGTGTCCCCTTTTTGCCAGCAGATAGCCTACAACAGCTTACAAGATGGATACCTGAAGATCAGGATGCCATCCAGACTGACCAGGATAAGTTCAAGAAGTGAGCCCATCGGAATCTCATGAGGTTTAACATGACCAAGCACAAGGTGCTGCACGTGGGCCAGGACACTCCCAGTATCAACACAGGCTGGGGGATGAACAGACTGAAAGCAGCCCTGCTGGAAGACTGGGGGGTGCTGGTGGGTGAGAGGCTGGACATGACCCAGCCATGAGCACTCCCAGCCCAGAAAACAAAACATGTCCTGGGCTGCATCCAGAGCAGCGTGGGCAGCAGGGGAGGGAGGGGATTCTGCCCCACCTGGAACCCTGCATCCAGCTCTGGGGTCCCAGTGCAGGAAGGACATGGACCTGTTAGACTGAGCCCAGAGGAGCCCACCAAGATGTTCAGAGGAATGGAGCACCTCTCCCATAGGAAAAGGCTGAGGGACTTGGGAATTGGAAAAGAGGAGGGTGACATAATTGCAGCCTACCAGCACCTGAAGACAGCCTTCAAGAAAGATAGAGAAGGACTTTCTACAAGAGCATGTAGAGACAGGACAAGGGGGAATGCATTCAAACTGAAAGAGAGTGGATTTAGATTATATTTTAGGAAAAAAATCTTTACTGTGAGGGTGGTAAGACCCTGGCACAGGTTGCCCAGGGAAGGTGTAGATGCCCCATCTCTGGAAGTGTTTAAGGTCAGGTTGGATGGGGCTTTGAGAAACCTGATCTAGGCAAAATGCCCCTGTCTATGGCAGGGGGCCTAGGACTAGATGATATTTAAAGTCACTTCCAAGCCATTATATGATTATGATTCTAACAAGGTATATATCCCTATATCACAAATCAGGATGCTTTTCTTTGACTATCACTCCTCAGCAGAAAAGGCAACAAGAACTTAATCTTCTCAACAACTTACAAAAAGAATTTTAGTATTTGTTTCCAAGAAGAAATAACAAAGCGATACAATTACATACTGCCATGGATCAGCAACAGAGACTCCATTTGTACACCACACCTTTTGTTTTAAGCTCAGAAAAGTCATAATAGGCTGTCATTCTTCTGAAACAGGTTTACATTTAAACATTCAGGTAATATCCCTTTGCTAGATAAAAAAAAAGCCATCTGGATCATAACAAAATGACACAATTCTCTAAGCAGCTTTGAGGGGGGCCAGCCTTAAAAAAAATACTTCCTTTTTACCCCACATCCACAAAACAGATGTTCAGTCTTCAGGCAGAATAAACTACCACAAAATGCAATAATCTGGAAATGCTGAAGCCAAGGGAGTTCACAATTAAGCATGCCAAACCCCAAATCCCAAATTACAAAGGCACCACCTCAATATAGATCTACATGCACCATGACCAATGATACACAAACAGGAGTTTAATTTCGTTTATCTGAAAAAGAAATTTGCCAACTATTCTCCCCACTCCTGAAAATATGTTAAAGAGTGTAAGGCAAAAGCTTAACGTGGTTTAGGCCACCACCAATGCAGACACAGGAACTATTTATCAACCCCTCAAACCAGAAATAACAGTCATGCCCCTTCAGAAATATTTATGCAACATCTGCATTGGTTCAACTGACTGTTTTCCAAACACTTTCTGCAGTCCTGTATTTTGCAAAGTTTGCCTGAATGAAGTTTGAAAGAACTCAGAATTAACAGTAAGAAGGAATTATCTTAATGACAGGATTTAAATTCCCTATTCTCATCTCACTGCTCTTTCCCAAGGCCACAAACAAACTTATCTGATGGACAGCAGTGACCCAGAAATAAGATCTTACCTTTGATCTTGTCAAAATGGAAGGGGAGCAAACCCAGTAGCTGAAAACAACAAAAATCCTGATGTTGACAAATGAAAGGGAATCACTTCTTGTCCATCATGCAAGTACCTCGTGTGTCACAACAATACACCCAGAATTTGTGAATCCCTGCTGTAAAATGTGGGCTGGTTGCTAGTTTCTTGGCAGAGGTCGACAGGTCTTCCTAGTCCTCACAGTCTGCATCATGCTCCCTGCTGTCTACAGGATGCCAACTCAACTGGTTGGACATTTTGTGGAACAGTTTTTATGGATGATCAAGAAGTAACACACTCCCCAAAATAACCTGGGAGCATCAGCAGCTGTCATGGTTGCTTTGTAGAGAAGTGCAGCAGAGTACTGCGTTTTTGCCTTGGGTATCTTATGCTGATCATTCTTTGAATTCAAGATTCATAAATGCAAAGCACTACTCAAATATGCCCTGAAAGGAGAGATACAAAGAAAATACCAAGACTTCATCACCTTTCCCTCTGACCCTTCCCCTTTCAATTACCAAGTGAAGTTTAAAGCAACTTAGGCTGCTGCCTATCTGAACAAGCAGGTAAATACAGAGGATTAGCTCACAGCTTGACTAATTCACTTTAAGAATTGAGTTGGATTAACTCTGAGTTGTGTTTAGCAGACAGGCTCTTAGTGCATACAAGAGGTCACATGAATTAAGTAGACTGTTGTAAATTCGCACCATACTTCAGTGATTATTCAGCTTCTCTGACTAGGTCCTCAATATATACAATGCCCAACAGAAACAACAAATATTTCAATCAGTATTTGGGAGATGCTGCAAATTCAAGTGAAAACAGAAAGCCAGGAGGCAGAATGGAGTTATTGTAAAAACTGAATAAAACCAAAAAACCTTATCTTCTAACACATACGATGACAGAAAGGTTAGTGTCCAAGCACTATCTAGCCTGTCTCACCATTTTTTAGATAAACTCCTTTTGCATCTCTTTTAAAGAGTAAGGAAGGCAAAAAACCAATCCTATTGGACAGAATTACAACTGAATATCAATGGATTATTCTTAAAGAAAAAAAATTGACTAGTAGTTTGCCTCCAGCTTTTCCGTTGGAATTTGGTGCACATTAGCATGGGTACAAACTTTAAACACAGACACACTTCAAAGCCTCCTTCAGACAGTTTTGTAACAAAAGCATAAGCCATAAAGCATTACTTGGGAACCACTAAGACTTTTTTTTGTGACCGCACAAATAAACTAAGAAGTTCAAGGGATCCAGGCCACAAAAGGAGAACGTACTGAAATCCACCCACAAACCAGATTTTTTAGGCATCCCACAATTGCACACACCAGCTGTGTCCATGGCACCAAAGCTTGAGGCCCAAGCCCAGCTATTCTCTGTGTCCCTGACACAGGGCACTCAGGCATGCTGGTCTGATCTTCAGCCTCCTGCTACTGAGCAGCTTCTCCGAGGTCAGCCAGCCTTAGACTCCCCCTCTTCTCCACTCTCAGGAGATCCCACCCGGAATACTGCATCCAGCTCTGGATCTCTGAACAGGGAATGAGTGAGTGCAGAGATGGCCATAGAAATTATCAGAGGGCTGAAGCACCTCTCTTATGAAGACAGGTTGAGAGAGTGGGGGTGTTCAGCCTGGAAAAATCAAGGTTCTGGGAAGGCCTTACAGCACCTTCCAGTACCTCAACAGGGCTTACAAAAAAAGCTGGAGAGGGACAAGGGTATGTAGTGATAGGACAGGGTGTAATTGACCCAGAAAGAGAGTATATATCAATTAATATCAGGAATAAATTATTTACTGTGAGAGTAATGAGATAGTGGAATATGTTGTCCAAAGAAGCTGTGGATACCTCAATCCCTGGAACTGTTTGAGGTTATGCTGCACAGCACTTTGAGTAGCCTGGATTAGTGGAAAGTGTTCCTGTCTGTGGCTGGGAATTGGGACCCAGCTGATTCTTCAGGCCCCTTGCAACCCAAATCATTCTATGATTCTATATAAAAATGTCCTACAGCACGCTGGCAGAGAGTGTTTTGGAGAAACCCAATGCCTACTACTTGGTCAGCTGCTGCCTATAGTCTTGCAGCAGCCTTCTTCCAGGAATACTCCACTTAACCCAACACTGCCAGGCAAGAAGGAAGAGTAAAGCACCCTAATTTACTAAATCCTCAAAAGTTTCCCACTACAACAATACTGGCACCCCCCTCTAGTGGAGACACAGCTCATACAAGCATGAGATGACACTTGCAGGGTCTTGGGAGGAAAGTTAATCAAACCACAAGAGGAACAGTCAGGAGGTATACAGAGCACAGAATGACTTCTGGCACAATTGCAGGAGGTAGATGCATGGCAAGTGCACATTTGGGTTTCCTACCAACCAAGAAATGTCACCTCATCTTGGGAGCTCCAAGAAAAGTCAGTATTTCCCCTGCCTCCACTCCCTTCTCACATTAAGCACAAAGGAACAGGGTGTGGCTTCTTTGCCAAAGCTGTTCCTGCACTTTTCTGTCACACTTCTGAGGGAAAAAGTAACTGTTTTCACACAAAAATTATACCAAAGATCCCCTTACAGAGTATCCATAGGATATTAGGAACAATTTAGAAAGAAGAACTGAAAAAGCTGTAACAAGTCTCTCAAACAGAACTTTGTCATAAAAATCTGGGCAACTGATTGCAAGAAACTTTGTCGAAGAGATGTTGGGGATAGAAATATGCAGGATCATGGCATAAGTGTTTGCTCAGGTATATTATTTTTAAGGCATTTATGTTTTCTACAATTATGTAATTCCCTCCTGTCATCAGATTGTCATCAGCTTGCACATCTCCCCCTGAATTTTTCCCTCTAGGCTGAACCTCCTAGGATCCTTTTGCATGTGAAACTTAAGCAATCCAAGGCAGGAAACAGAAACACCCTGGACTTCTTGGAGAAGCAGACATTAACCTATGCTATTCCTATCAACTGTGTGCAAAATGGAATAGTTCTAGAGAGCTATTTTTAGTCTATTCACTAAATACCAAGATTGTTCTGATTACAGTAATATACTGAAGTCTCTCTTAGTTTCCAGTCCCACTAGTGTGGGCTTTTGAAACAGGGTGCTGTAACTACTGTAAACAAGAAGCTAAAAGACTAGGGGAGCAAGCACTAAATTCAGAAACGTCTTCTTTTGTTTGCAAGGCTTCTGTACAGGGAAATACACTGCTCTGAGGTAAAGTGGTTCCATCAAAAGGAGGAAAACTGTCCGGATTATGTTTCTAGCCACATTGGGACAGCTCTCAAAGCCCTGTGCAGAAACCATGTCTGGGGCACTCAAAGATACCTGGCTCATTTCCACAGAATTGCTCTCCAAGTATGACACATTTTGGGAGGGACAGAAAGGAAAAGGAAAGACAGAAAGAGCAATACACTTGATAAATATTTATAATGGTATCTTTCAAGTACAAGTCACATGCTGTATCTCAGGAAAAAAAAATGGTGAATTCCATTTCCTTGACAAGAAGAATGAAGGGGCAATGACCTATTGATGCACTGGACTTGTGTCTGTGGGGATGTAGCAAGAAGCTGGGAAACACGTGGATAGAAACAGCTGAAAATTCCCGTGAATTCTTCACTGAAAGCCCAGGCTTTGCACCTCAACTCAATCTAATGTTTATGTGGATGGTTGACATATGCTCAAACTCCAAACCTAGTACATCCCAGTGTTACTGTAGCATATAGGACAACATGCTCTTACTAGCTGGCTGACTAGACAGAAATGCCTGGAGATATTCTTGGATGGATGTGGGGAACATTCAAGTTATTCTCCTGTACTGATAATTTGCCTATACCACATACATCATTTTAGCAGGAGCAAGTAAACTTTTGGAAAGACACTTTGCAAGTGCAATAGTCAGTGACATGCAACACAGTATTAAGACAGTGCTTTACTCTCCCTTGGGACTGACAAACTTATTATCACCAGTCTGAATCTATGCTTCCCTACTTAACATTCCCCTACCAACTACCCAAATGCCTTTTTACTTCAATAATTAGTTTTATGTATTCAAAGTTACATGCAACTACAGAAATGTGCTACAAAGTTTACTCCTGTAAGCACAACCTTAGGCAAGGTAGCCAAATTTCCCCTTTACATCCTACATTACAGCTTCACTACCACATGAAACACTTTCCAGTGAAACTGATGACTGTACATACCTTGTAAAACTACTACAGTTTCTGCAGACAATCACTGAAAACACACCTGTCACAAAAGGCATTGAAACAACAACTCAATTAGGCACAAAAGTGCACAATTTACTTCTACTAGCTGGAGTATCAATGAAAGAGCTCAGAAGTGTCCGGATAGAACATCAAGAACAGGTACAAACTGCCACCCTTTGCTACGTCATATTTGGTTACAAGTAACTGCAGAAATGGTTCGTAGCAACCAAGAAACCTTGAAAGCTCTAGGACCCAAGAAGTGACACCACTGTTGCAGTAAAGACATTGTGAAAACACAGTAACCACAAGAAAAACTAATCCCACCAAGAGAGTCTGTGAGCAGCTAATGCAGGCACACAAACCAAACAAATACGACCACAACAGTGACGACCACGGTCCCTCCCAGGGCAAGGCAATGCCTAGGGGCAAGGTGACCTTCTCCTGACACTGCCATTGGCTTGAGGCACCACCCTGTAGTCGTCCCCCGAGGTGTCCTGCCACAGCCATCGACTGGCAGCACTGCAGCCGGTGCCCCTCCGGCTCTCCTTGGTCCGAAGCAGCAGGAGGGTGTGGGTGCTCGCCGTCCACTGGCTGCTGTGCTGGCAGCTGGGGGGAGGCTGACTGTTGCACTGGTGGCATCCCAGAGCCTTCCGCCCCTCCTTCAGCCCTTCCACCTAACCTGACACCAGCAAAGCAGATTCAGAATTGAGCTGCAAACAAACTTGCTCTTCCTTCTGCACAAACACCCTGGCTGTGGACACGCACATCCTGGCTCAGGGAGGCGTGCTGCCCTTCACACATTGCAGCTATACAGTGCTACCCCAGCTCCCTTGCTCTGCCACACACGGCAGCCCAAGGCTTCAGGACACTGCCCGGATCTGACAACCACAACAGGTCAAAACCAGAGTGCACTGTCAAAGACTAAGCATTTAGTGAAATCCAGCAGCTACAGACCTTTTATCAAAACCCCTTCGGAGCAGACAAAACAACACTTGCCACACTTGAAAGCTATGTAGCTATGAAAGCTTGAGAGTTTATCAGTCTTTCTCCTTTCCTACAAACACCAACCTGAAGTATAACCACCTTAAAAACAGGTGTGACCTGTACAGCATCTCTCTCGACTGCTTGAATTCCAGTCTTTGCTAGAGTTCACATTCAGCTCCCTGCTATTAAATAATCACCCACGTACTCAAAGAAGATACAAATTTCCCAGTGCTGTAAACATTCAATACTCACCCAACGTTTACAGCTATAGCTAACTTCTTCTTAATAAAAATATGGATACAACTATAGCTATATTTTTCCAGCCGGGGTGAAAACAATCATCCTCAAATGGCAAAAGAACTTCTAAGAAAACCTTCTGCTCCCATAAATAATGTACCAGCACTATTTCAAATCTGCCACACACACCCTAAAAAGACAGGGAGGAGGGAGTGAAAGGGGTTTGCAATGAAAAACAGTATGCATTTCCTTTGCCAGATTTTTACCACTCTTACAATCTCCAGCATTCTGTACAGAAAGATCATGCCTTTGATGTCAATCCAATGCTTTCAGGCTTGCTCCTGCAAGCACTGCAACATGCTACATTTTCTAGCAGGCAAAGAAATGGATGGACTGCAGAAAGTGCCTGTGAAACCCATCCTACTCCA
>JANRMJ010000079.1:52989740-53001113 GCA_025584955.1 Alethe diademata
TTTGTTGTATACATACTCTCTGAAGCCCAGTGCTCACATGCTGGGGACCTCTGTTCAGAAGAGGATGCGGAAGAATCTGGGCAAATAACATTCCCTACAGTTATAAAACATGCTGTTTTCCAGGGAAACTTCAGACGCATCAGAAATCTCATGGAAAGAAAGCATCCCTATCCATAAAGCTATGTCGTCTTTGTTCTGTGGCAGTGCTTCTGCCTTGGTTCAGTCTCCTTGGAGCTCCTGCATAATGCAGCAGCAGTGCATAACATTCTGTGAGCCACAAACTCCTCTAAAACCTCTAAGTTCTCAAGGCAAAAGAGCAGCTTTTTCCATGGGAACTCTCTCTCTCCCTGGTTCAGCCTCCTGTTGTCTGGACCTGAGGATATCCCAATCCTACTGAAGTGTAGAAGATTGCTGAAAACTGAATGTGACCATAGTGCTCCTGGAAGCCAAGCTTTGGCTCTTCATGGCTTTCTACCCATGCCCAGCCCCTTGTAGTAGGACTGCAAGTCCAGGATTGAAGTAAAAATGGATGCCCATAGGTGCCTAAACATGTTGAGGGTTAGGAATATATCCCCAAAAGCAGAGGAGCCTCTATGGCAAAATCTGCGTCAGATCAGGCAGTTTAGACAGTATCTGCACCAGAAAGTAAGAGCAGTGTCTGTCCAAATAGCCAAGACTCAGGGCTCTTTGTGAAAGAAGGTTTGGGGTTGTCCCATGTTACCCTGAGATGACTGGACTAGGGTTTGCAAGATGCTTCATGTAGTTATTGCCAGAGATGCAAAGCAGCTCAGTGCATTAGTGACTAGCCCAGTAACAACTCATACAGAACCATGAACTTCTGTGTTATTGTTCAGAGTCTTACAAATCACATGCCATGAGCTGCACCAAAGAGAGCTGATGGCTGTATGAAGATATGGGGTTTGTCTGGGACGGGCATGGGGGCAGAAGGTTGCCAGGATGGGAGTCCAGGGAGCTGGTGGTTGTGGCTTCACTGTGGTGAGGGAGATGAGGCAGTGAGGAGGAGCTATGGTTTTGGGGTGAGCACAGGCTGGGTGAACTGCAGGTTCTATGGAGGGAAGGCAGGGAGGGGAGGCTGGGCAGGCATCTCCCGTGGGATGGCTGCAGCACTGGACGCTCCCACATGTCCTTCAGCTCTATGAACACCTGCGTTGGAGCCTGGGGCTGGGTCACTGCTGCTGTTTCACGGAAGGTCTGCGCTTATGCTGCCTGAGCCCTGCTACTCATTCAGTCTTTTGTTTTCCAGGTTTTTGAAAGAATGTTTGTTTGTGGGGTGTTAAGGGATGAGTGGATACTGAATGCTGTTCTGATTTGTCTTTTCATCAAGCACAGGGTTCTGGTCTGCCATTAAATGGCTGAAATCCCCCTTCTCATGAGGATACAGGGAAACAAGGAAAGCTTTACCTCCAGCAAGTGCAGCAGCAACCATTGGGTCTGTTGCTCCAGAACTTGCCTTTTTGGCTATAACTTCAAGGTCCAATGAATATAAAATCCTGCTCCAACAGTGATCTCTTGCCAATAGACAGCATCTAAAATCCATAATTTATCCTGTCTGTGCCCTTTCATCTTGAATTGGATGATATTCGTACACCAATATATTGAGTGCCATACTCCTTCACAGGATTAAAAAAACGAATTACTCAGAAAAAGTCACATGGATGCCTCTGTACTGTATATAGCTTTGCACATCATTTCGTCTGTTTAAATGCCATGGAGCTCCTGGAGTGAGTCCAGCAGAGGACAACAAAGGGGCTGCAACATCTCTCTTAGAAGGAAATGGTGAGGGAGCTGGGCCTGTTCAGTCTCAAGAACTGACAACTGACAGGGGCCCTCTTCAACATCTATAAATATCTGAAGGGGCAGTGCCAAGAGGAGGAAGTCAGGCTCTTATTGGTGGTGCCAGTGGTGCCAAGCAATAGCACAAGAGGCCATGTACAGAAACTGATGCTCAGGAATTCCCACCTGAGCATGAGGAGGAATTTCTTTACTCTGCAGGTGACTGAAAACTTGAACAAGCTGCTTGGAGAGGTTGTGGACACTCCCTCACTGGAGATATTCAAGAAGTGTCTGAACACAATCTCTTGCTATGTGCTCTGGGATGACCCTGCTTGAGTAGAGAGGTTGGGCCACATGACCCACTGTGGTCTTTCCAATATTACCCATTCTGTGATTCTGTGGGCTTTGAAAAGCTGCTGGAGCTATCATCTGAAAAAAGTAAATAATGCCAAGTGAAAAACTCAGTGCTCCATTCAAGAGACAGTATTTCCTACTAGTGTCTTAATGTTTTTGTTTTTACTGAAATAATATTTGACCCCTTCTCTCTTTTCTAGGGCTTCAGCAGCAGAAGTGACTAAAAGTTTTCTAAGGGGTGCCATATCCAGAATGGGATGGCTAGCACACACACAAACCCTAAGGGGAAATATTTAGGGACTGAAGCTTTAGCTGACCAAAACTGAAAAAAACCCCCCAAAATCCCAGCCTTTCCAAAACACAGAATAGGGCTTGTAATACTAGCTGAACAATAAAGAATTTGGATATATTTAGTTAATGAAAGCTCTTGCTGGAAGGTAAGATTGGGTCATTTATGTCTGCACAATAGCAGCCCCAGTGTAGAACATATGAATACCAGATGGCTGGAACTGTTCCATTAATGAACTGATGCATTCATTGTTCTGAATTTGGTTTTGTAGCTTTTTGCTTATAATGATTTGATTGCACCATTAAAAACCTTCAATAATCTCAGAATTTCTCAGAATGCAAAAGAGGAGATGCCTCTCTCCCCACTTTCCACTGACCTGCAGGTGTGCAACCCCTGCATCAGTTAAGCTGATGAATACATTTCATGCTGTTTTCTTAGTTCTTCCATTTCAATAATGTGTACAGGATCTGTGCACAAAATATTCTTCCAAGGCACAGGAAAATGCATTCCAGGTGACACTCCATTATAGTCAACAGGGTTATCCCATGATGGATATGTAGGACAAAAGAAAATCATAGCTGCTGGTACGTAGGGAGAAATTCCTTCTATATATGTGCAAACACAGGAACAATGTCAGGAGATACACTTTTCCTCCAGAGCAGATGCCTCCTTTATTAAACATAATTCCTATTGCAATAATCTTTCCGGTCTCCAAGCTTAATTAATGAACAGTCTAGGAACCCACTTACTGTGTGTGTTACCATAGGCAGATTAATGTTTCTGGCTTACGCAGGTCCTCTGTAAACTTTCCCTCTGCTTCAATACTCAACTCCAACGCTGGCTCTATTTTCACTGCAGCTCTGCAGGCAGTTTTTGTCAAAAACAAGAAGGTGACAAATATATTTCTGTCCTTTGTGGCTCATCATTGATCCTCATGTCTGAACAGATCTTATGGGACAGGGAAAAAGAAAAAAAATCAAATCTGGGATATTAGAATATAGGAGTGAGCAAAGGCTTTTTGTCAGAGTGGGGCTTCTGCTATACACCCGTCTTTGAGAGGCTGGAAAGACTCCAATCCCTTGGGTCAGAAGTGACACCAGGTCTCTTATTTCTTATTTTACTTCCATTTCCATCCATTTGAGGTTGCACTAATTAAGAAAGCTAAAATTAGACTAAAAGATATTAAAAACCCCAAAAAACAATGAAAAACAGGAGGGAAAAATGGAAGTAGATAAGTGTGGATGCAGACTGCTCACAAGACCCTTGGAGGGAAGTTCTCTTCCCTGAGGCTCCTCTGCCTCCTTTCTCACCTAGCTCTTCCAAACCCCTGCTGGTGTTGGTAGAGATTAGTTGTCTCTGATACTGCTTTTTGGGCCTGGGCCACACCAAGAAAGAAGCAGATGTGAGGTGGCAGGGGAAATTTCCATAGCCCAAAGGCAGGAGATATGGATACCAGATAACAGAGCTGGAAGCCCATTTTTCAAGGCACTCCATTTCCCTAAGAAGAACAACATCCCAGGGTTTTACTGGGATGCTCTGTGAGGTTTGTTTCTCCTGAACTTCAGCATCCTGTCTCAGGGACACTAAGGACAGGGAATGATCTCCAGCTATGAGAATGGTATTCACACCATCCCATTACTTGTTCCGCAGACACTGTTAGGGTTATCTAACATCCATCCTGTAGGTGTTGGGCACACAAGGAGGCTGCACGAAACCCTTCTGTGTCTTTCTGGAATAGGGGAAGGGGACACTCTAGGGCACCCCAGATGGAAAAAGGTGTGTAGGTTTGGATTCAGGTCCCCACCCACGGAGAGTAAGCTAGGATGATCGAGTTACCTGAAGGCTTTTCTCAGCCCCACAGGAGCAAAGCTCATGTAACCCAGCTGCTGCACCCTTAGGAGTGCTCTGTGGGCTGGCTGCCACAGCCCTGCTTTCCCAATCACGCTGGTGCTGTGCACTCACTGAAATGCCCCTGCTCTGCCTCACAAGCACAGAGGAAAATCTTGGGGTCAGTCCAGCCTTGTTAGTTAATAATTGAAGGCCTGGTGGCCTGCTACTCCCTTTGCCATTTAGGGCTGAATCATTGCTTGTGTTTACAGTCCCACACGTAGTATTTGCAGCATTTGTTTGCAATTGTTCTTGTAGTTCCTTTGTGTTTCTTTCACTGGGCAGGCAGAGTAGGGGCTGCAATGGAAAACAAGTAGAAAGCCATTTGTTTAATGCCAGAAAAGTGGGGGGGACGGAGTCTCTGACCTCATCAGCTAAAGCCATTTTAACCTGGTGGAAGTCTAACCCCACATTTTTAAAAGATAAGTACACTTTTCTTGATGGCACATCTACTTTTTTGACCGGCTGCCAGAAGTTGGCTGGCTTGGACTGTGATTTCCCAAAATTTCTAGATGCCCAGCTCTCCCTTCTTTCAGTACGGAAAAGGTGTTCAAAGCACATGGTAATTTCCATAGTAACTCTTCAGAGACATACTTGCCCTGATGGTGACCTCCTCAGCACTGGGAGAAACAAAAAATAGCTCCAGCTCTGGCTTTTGAGCCGTGCCATAAAACAAACCTGGGACCCCATCAGATTTTGGTTTTTAATTTTTCCTTTCAGGAGCCTCTCAAGCAGCACAGAACAGAGTCACCCAGGAGGGGCAGGGAGGAGGCTCAGGAGGGCATACAGCCTGTGCAGGGCCCTGTTCTGGGGCAGTGAAGTCAGGAATGAGAAAAGCAAAGGTAAAGGAACAACAACCAAGTCCCCTGTGTCATCATCCAAATGTCAGAAGGGGCTGACTGCAATGAAGGGAGTAAAAATGGAGGAGAGGTGTCAGGCGCAAAGCCTGTTTCTCTATGTGTTTGTTTACTTGTTTTATTTCTCAGTACTGAGTTGGTAACTAGCAGCTTGTTAATTGGCAATAGAGTGTATTGGTTCAAATTTCCTGTCACAGAACAGGGGTTGTCAGACCATGACAGAAATAAGCTCTTTGGTAAGTAGAAGAATATGGGTTGCTGACACCTATAGTTTTGTTGATGGTAGTAATGGATATCAGGTTGTTCAGGACTAGCAATATTTGAATTTAAGTCCTTGCTCTACCATGGCGTAAGATCTTGTATATATTTTTATGGAAAACAGGTTTTATCAGTCATCAATTTTGAACACAAAGGATGAGTAGCCAAAGCAACCTCTGTGGCAGCTATCACACTTGTGGTCAGACTTAATTACTTTTCCCTGAGCCTTCAAATACAGAAATACATAATATATTGAATGAAAAGGGGCAGCTTGATTGTGCATCCTGCCTTCCAGAAAGTAATAACTGTGTTAAATGGAAGGGAAGGTGTGCTGCATTACAGGAACAAGGCACTGACCTTTACAGAGGTTAACAGGCAAAGTACCAAATGGAGATTTTTTGTTCGTTAGGAGGAAACATGAGAGTATAATTAGAAACAGACCATGCTAGATGGTTTTGCCCACTGCTACTATTCTACAGAGCAGAATAGATGAAAGTATTCGCTAGTTTTGGGATTGAATTAACAACCAGAAATTTAACAGTGAGTGATTGAAATGGCTATAAATTTTTTTCCCTATAGGAATTAGGAGACAAACCCATAATTGTGCATCTGAGCAAAATAACGGCAATTTTTTGACAATGATTTAAAAATTATTTTGTAATTAATGAAGAGGAACATGCACTGTTTGAATGATCATTAAGTGGATGCAACCATCAAATGCAATGGGAAATCTTTAATATATCACCTGAGACTGATCTCTTCAAATTGTTCTGGAACCTGTCCACAGAAGATCCTGGGCCAAAATTCAGTCTCCAGATCATAAGCTGTGCTTGAAGTCTGAAAACAAAGACTTTTTATTTCTTTCAGGTGAGTGCATGTGCCCTGTGAAGGTTAATGGGAACTGCAGAAGCATTTGCCCTACAGGGAAGTGGAATTAAAATCCCACATTATTAAATTGTTCAACCAGAAATATGGTCTTTAGCAGTTAGACAGATATATTGACATTTGGAGTTTTCCCTTCTCACCAAAAACTCTCACAAAGAAGTTGCGAAATGAGGTTGACGTTGAATAGGAAGAAATAGGTCAGGGTGCAAGGTTGTTTGTCTCTCTACACTGGGAGCCTTCCCGCTGAATTGCACACACTTGTGGCCACTTCCTTAAGCTATGTAATATTGAGGCTTCACAAATCTGCCCTGTTCAGACTGTTGTCTGTTGAACTTGTTCTAGTTGGGAGGAACTGCGTAAGCCATGGATTTGACCCAATCTCTTGGTCAAAGAAATGACTCCTGACTCAGGTGGAGTAAGGCTTGAATCACTGGAAACAGCAGTATCGCTGTGCCCCTTTCCATTTGGCTGACAAAGAAATAAGCAGAAATAAGCAAAAATAATCCTTCTTTTCAGATAACATCCTCCAGGTACCATTTTGACCCACTGATCCATCATCCCAGCAATACATCTTTCTGACACATAGTAAAAAATACATACCTTTGAAAATTGCAATGACAAAAAAGAAAGATTTCCTTTATGTGACTGCAAAGAATCTATCTTTCTTCTTCAGCATGTGTTTGAGGACTATGAGCTGCTGGATGAGTCAAGTGAAATCCACTTCTCTGGGCTCTTCCCATACAAAGTGAACACTGTTGCATGGCAGTGAATCTTCTTGCAACTCAGATAAGGTGAGCTTATGTAATCCTGTAAGCACTGAAAAAGTGAAGTTACCCATTGTGTGAGAGATCGGAAAAATCCTGATGCAAAATTATTTAAAAAAATATTCATGNNNNGGACTGGCATTGTTTACATTCTCTTAATTTTAAATAACAATCTGTATAATGTGCTATGTAAGCCTTTTAAGTCTTGTGATTTATTACGCGTTCCTGAACTTTGCTAGGATAGCTTTTAAATTTGTCGCATTAAAGAATATATTCTCAGCCAAACTGTTGTTATTCTCTTTTTCCTTTTTGAACTCTGACCCATTATTTGTGCTTAGAATGATTCAGCCAAGCTTTTATCTACTACAGTAAGTGAAAGTTTACATTTTTTGGAGACGTAGTACCTATAATAAGAAAACCATGAAGTCATTCCTACAGCTACATGCATAACTTGCGTGAACTCCAGAAATCAGTAACTACCACGAAGTACAAAGGTCATATAGGCAATGATGAGTTAATGTTTGGGGTCAAAATCAAGTTCTCAGTGTCAGTAAAGGGCCAATATAATTTACGTACCTTTTATATGAAGGTGTCCACACCCACTGTCTGGGTGCCTAGGTAGCTTGGCCTGTGACTCCCATTAGAACCTGAAAGGAGTATGACAGAACAATATCCCCCATATTCCCAGCAGGAGTACAGTCTTGTATTTTAGCACATCCACAGGAAGCCTGGAGCAATGCGCTCCTTGTGACTCAGGACTGGTGGTTTTCAGAAGCTCTTTTGGTCAGTCATTCAAGCGAGGATTGCGCACGGTGCTGCTCCTCAAATTGCAAACCTCCTCACACTGCTCATCCAGCAGAACAAATACCCATGCTACCTGGGATGAAGCCTGAGAATAAAAGGCAGCAGGACTTCTCTATTCTGCTTCCTTCTGAGTCAGAGGCTTGGGCTTTGCTGTGCCAAAATTTTATTGGCTTTACATTGCTGGCAGTACAAAATACTCTGAGTACAAGAAATGCTTTATCTCTCATAGGAAGTATGTTGCCTGTGCAGAGCAGGAAAAGCTCCTTTCAGCATCCTTGGCACAATGAGAACATACCTTTCCGTGTCTGTACCACACCATTCTAGTTTTCACTCTGCCTCCAAGAGTCTACCAAGAACAGTGAATCTACTTCTCTTCTACCCACATATGTATTTTATCTGGAGAAGAATTATCTTCAGGTGGATAGTGAATGGTTGCCTGTAAAAAAAGTATCTGTTTTCTAAAAAGCCACCCTCCTTAGAAACTCTCATCAACATGGAGTAGTGGCAATTAGGCTGGAGGGATGAGAAGTGGAGGTGGCATGTGCAGCTCTGAGCATCCGTGAGCTTGGCACCTGCTGCAGTCCAGAACTGCTCCCAGGATTTCTGGAGCATGCCAGGGTCAGAGGTTTCAAGAGGAGGGTCTCTCAGAATATGGAATGAAGGATGGAGTCTTGAAAACTCTGAAATTAATAACTCCAGTAAAAAATATATATTCTCATTTCAAATGTTCCATTTAAATGCATCAGTGCAAAACTTGGTCGAAGAAACAATAGGGATTTGTAAACTCTTTGAGGCAGAAACCAGGCTTTGACAGTCTTCAGAAGACTGAAACATCAGTTTTAAGTGGAACCCACAAGTGCTGTGGTGCTGTGGTTTAAAGCAAATAACAAAAATGCAGTTGGTGCACAACCACTCCATACATCTTTAGCTGTTGGAAGCATGTGACTCCTGCCTTGGAGTTATGACAGAAAAGGTACATTGGCATAGAGTATCCTTACTACTTAACACGTTTAGCTATGCTCTCTTACTGACACAGACATTGTCCTGGTTTCAGCCTGTGCTGCACACTTCCAGGCCTGTGTAAATTGCCATAATGACAAATAGCTTGTCACTGCCTTAATGACACAGACATGAACTGGAGTTCCTTGATGACATCACAGCCACGAGACTGGTCTTGCTCTGCCAGCTGGCAGTGGGAATGTAATGCCTGACTTTCAGCGATGCAGAGCGCAGGACGTGCGGTGCAGGGCCACAGAACATGGGGGAAAATTTTTTTTGTCACCTGTGTGGCAAAAGGTGGCCAATCTCCAACAGCAAAGCAAATCCTGTGCTGGGATTTTAAAATTATCATGTCACAGATTGGAGCCACTCTGTGAAAGCTCCACCCACCACTGGCTTGGTGGCTCAAGGGTGGCAGAACTGTAAAAAGCCAGGAAACCACCAAATAAGCACAGCTGTGGCGCATAAAGTTCCCCTTCTACCCTGCAGCAAATCTGAAAGCAGGCAAACTCTGAACACTCCTCCCCTTCTGGTCCATGAAGCACTTGACATAAGGATAGCTCAGTGCTGGGGACAACACCAAAGATGCAAACCTGGCTATCAAACCCTCTTCTAACTCCACCACTCCCGGCGTGCTGCTGCCATTCAGAAAAAACTGTGCTAAGGAGATGATGCCTTTGGTTGAATCACATGGAGTGAAAAGACTGGGTATAGAGCAGGAATGTTGGAAGGCTGTGTGATGTTCTGAGATTTTAGAGCACAAATTTATTAAAAAGCAAGAAAACTGAAGTTGGCAAAACCAAATGTCTAACATAATAATAATAATTGTAATAATAATGATAATAATAATAGCAACAATAATAATAAAATCTCCTTTTGTCTTTAATATCATCCCATGGGTTTCATTGTTTCCTTTTGCAAACAACATTATCTGGAGAACAGAAGATTGCCATTTAGTCCAAGATTTGTGCTTCTCTCCAGTCACCTGTATGCTACAGGAATGTCGAGGCAGAACAAATGACTTGTGCTTTTTTTTTTTTTTAAATTCTGACCCTACCTGGAGACCTCATCTAAGATGGATGTTTTAAAAGTAAGCATATTTCTCTTGCATTTTTCTTAAAACTGGAGTAATCAGTGATGCCATAAATCTCTCCTGCCAGCAGTAAAAGACTTGTTTTCCCTATAGGCATGACTGATTTTAGATTTCATGTAAAGATTTAATCAATACATGGTTTGTGTATCCGAACATTTTAGTGAAAAAAAGGTAGGCGGCCTTTCAAAGGCTGAGGTAACTGCTTGAAGCAGAAATGAACATGCCAAAGGACACGCATTCCTCCTTCTCTTTTAGGTCTCTTCCTTTCAAAGTACACTGACCTCCTTTATCTGTGTCTACTTCAAAATGCCAGTCAGTTTAGTCTATAAAAGAGACTTCTAAGCTAGGTCTAATAAACACCTCTGTCATGCTGAATATCTCTTGTAATAATAGTCCTCCAGTTTGTTTACAGAAAATACCACCTTCTTGTGTCTTGGAGAGGTGTGCTCTGGCACAAGCAACTAGTACTGACCTTGGTAGAATGGATCATTTATCAGTAGGAGTGGGAAAGCCATAGCTATAAACATGTGAACAAGAACAAACCATGGCAGTGTTGAAAGGCTTGTGTCTGTGTTGAAAACAACCCAAACCCAAATCCACCAAGAATTACATATCTCTGCTCTTTTGTTTAATTTTAAACTGTGTAGCCCTTGCCTTGTGCTGTTAGTGAGCAACATGTTGCAGAAAAACTTCTGTGAGTCATGGCTACTGAAATGCTTGTTTCTTGCTCACCTGCCTGCTTACCCTTCACTGCATTTTTCTCCTTTGCTGGTGAATCTGGAAACTCTTTCTTCTGCAGCAGCATCTCTCCTGCCTCTGAGGCTCCACTCAAGGGGATAAGGACTGTATTGTGTCAGATATAAACAGATATTCATACTTTCTAAAACTTTCACTCTAAATAAGCAGAGAGCAGGAGACAGGGAAGATGTATATTGTCCATTAAGGAATGAGGGATTTAGTGATTTGCTCAAAGCTGTCCGTGTAATTGCTGTCAAAGCTAGCAATTGCAAACAGGATCCTGGAGTTCCCAAGTACCAGAATTAAGAAACTAGACTTGTCCAAAATTTGCCTAGCTCTGATTACAGAAAATGAAAATATACTTTAAAAATAAACTCAATTACTTTTATGATTGATATGTATCAAAACATGCACCAATAAAATCCCTCCTTTCTCAAACGCAGATCCTATGTACAGACACACATGATGAAGAAGTCAGAGCTTAAGTGGGTGAAGTCTGGCTTACTCATTTGAAACTGTGTCTGTTTACATATGGCTGAGTTAGAGGTATTATGTCTTTGACAACATACGTCATTAATTTTTTTTGTACAAATGCATCTAGACCACAATCTCCAATGCCTGTCTATTACTCTGTTTTTCACTTGTTTAAAC
>JANRMJ010000079.1:53010308-53023070 GCA_025584955.1 Alethe diademata
ATAATTGGGGAATACAGCAGAATTATTACAGTTATTGAATACTAATATTTAATGAAAAAATAACCAGAAAATATAATTTTATATACAAAAGGAATTGAAACTTAGTAATTAAATTCCTAGAAGCTTCAAAATATGAAGAAAGATGAAGATATTCTATTAACCATTGCGTCTTTTCCTTTTTCTGAAAGGAAGCAGGGGTCTCAGTATACCTGCTGGTAAGAAGCTCAGCATGCAGTGAACCTGAGGTCAGAAGAATATTTTTCCAGATGAACAGAGGTTTTTAGCTGTCTGATCATTATTATTGATTTGTGTTACCATAAGTGGCTATATGTAATTAGTTCCTCCTATTTTTTTCCCCTAGGAAGACTCTGTCTGTGTTTAACCCAATTTTTGTTTTGCACTAATCGTCCGCAATACAGTTTTGTTCTGCAGTCAGTTGAGTGGTCAAGCAGCTCTTCTTGTTGCTCTGCCACCAAGCCTCAGCCTACTGGGTGCTGTCTACATTCCCTGTGGAAAAATAACTCCCATTTTCTCCCAAAGAAACCTCATGGGTACAGTGCTCAGTACATCTGAGGTCTCTTACCTAAGTGAAATCCAATTCTCACTGTATAGCTTCTGCTTCACTAAACTGCAAGTATACTTTTTATTCATAAATGCTGCTCTTGTGTAGATAATACTTAAGGCAGGTTTTCCTTCTCAGTATCTTCAGGAATTACTATGTCCAAAACTACACTGGGATTTACTGCTGTCCCCTTAATTTGACCCAGAGCTGCCCTACTTTGGAGGCCTCATTCTCATGGCTGTTCCTGGTCTCTTTGTGCTTCCACTGCTTCAGCACCTGAATAACTGGTGAGTTTACTCCCCTACACTCTTATAAGACCCTGCACTGCTGTGTTGACTCCTGAGTTACTTTTCAATGGTTAAAATGGAGATTTTTGCAGTGCAATTGATTGTTCTCTGTCTTCTAGATCTGTGTGCATCCTGTCTTGGACAATTAAATTCCTTCATATGGCTTTCAGGGATGGCCATCAGAAGGGACTCTGATGGCCTTGTAGCTTTGTAATCAGGCACTGAGGAAGGATCCCCCAAAAGCAACTTCTCCTCATAATTTTGTTGTTCTTTACCCAGTGCTTTCCTCTGGCAAGCCACCATGAAGTTCTACAGGACCCTGTTCTGCAGGCAGCTCCCTGCACCCAGGGAACCATTACCTGACTGCTGCAAAGATATTCTCTGGATATGGATAGTCATATCCTGATGATTATGCCTTCATTTCAGGGTCTCCTTTGTATGTGTGCTATGGCTAAAGTTGACAGTTTTGAGTGCTGAAAGCTCAAAGTGACTTTGGATTTTTAGCAGTGGTTGGTGTTCAGATAATAAAGCAATTTAACTGTTGAGAGAGAACACTGTCTCCACTGAAGCATTACCAATCTGGCAAACAGAACATTGTATTGAGTCAATCTCAGTTATCTTTTCCTGTTTGATATTCAGTACTGATGGGCTCAGGGAGGCAGCTACCTGCTTGGTGCTTTGCTTAGCCAAATAATCCTTTGAAAGAACACAAGCTAACAAACCCCTGACACTCTGTTGACTTTTTCAGCAGGGCTTCAGGAAGATAAATTTGAATAATTTGAAATGAAAGTAGCTCAGCACTCCCAGGAAGCAAATTCTCTAGTACCGCTTGTATATTTACTTGTTACCTGCTGAAGGGGATTACTGAGAGTGGCCTGGGACTCCCCAGCTCTGCTGGACAAGTCATAGCATTCCTGGGAATACAAGTGTATTTCTGGGAACACATATGTACCAGTGTGCACAAAGCAGCACATTCACAATCTCCACATTCAAACAAAACAGAAGCAAAGCCAAACTTCCCACACTCATCCTCCCACCAAGTTACAACTCTGAGTTAAGATGTGCCATCATATGTCAAAGAGTATGTTGCTGCTTTGTTCCCTGCTTCGTACAGACAGATATGCCATTAGATACTGTCCGTATCTAGGTAAGCTGCAGCCATTCATTATTTATCTGTTATTTATCCCTATCAGTCGCTCTCTACAAGGTAAGATTTCCCTTAAGATTTTCAATTTAGCTGACCTGTCTGAAGCACCATGACCTCTCATTACAGGTCTTTATGCCTGTAATGTCACTCAATTCACAACTCTGCATGCACTGGAGAAGCACCACTTCTCCTCTTGCACAGACAAAAATGGGAATGTTGAATGGTAAGAGCCCTGCCAGACAAGTCCACAAAGCAGGTGAGTGCCTTGCCTCTGTGCAATCTTCATGTCATCCTCTCTAGGTGCTGCATGGAGACTCAGGATCTCTACAACAGAAGGCAGTGACCAACAGCATTGGGTCAAATTTTGCTGCCATGGCCAAGCTTGGGGTGGGGTGGCACTTTGCTGAAAAAGCATCAAAGGGTTGATAGATAGTTCTTTTACTCTTCTTTCCAGGGATAAAGAGTAAAAGAAGGATAAGGAAGGACAGAACAGTGTGCTGGCAAATCTGGTTTGGGGGATTTAAAAGGAGATCTTGCAATTCAAGACCAATAAAATCCATTTATCCCTTGTTTGCTTGCATTTTTTTTTTTTTTTGCAAAAAACTGGACTAATAAGAGGATCTATGAACCAAATGTCCTCCTGCTGTGTTCTTTTTCTCCCCTCATAGTTTCAAGATATTCTTCATAATAAAATTAAATGTCTTTCCAAACAACCAGACATCAGCAAGGGGCAGTTCCCTAGTGCCCAGCTCCAGTGTGAGCTTTCAGACTGAGCCTTGTCTTCTCCCTGAAGCTCTGGGTTTTCCCAGTGCCAGACATTTTTAAAAAGTGGTTTTGTTTTTTTTTTTTTTGTTTGTTTTTTTGGGTGGTTTGTTTTTTGTTGTTTTTTGTTGGTTTTTGTTGGTTTTTTGGTTGGTTTTTGTTGGTTTTTTTTCTGTTGTTGTTGTTTTTTTTTTTTTTTTGCTTATTTGTTCGTTTTTTTTTTTTTTCCTTAGGAGTGTTTAGTTCCTAACAAGAAAGCCATATCATATTTACATAGTCAGATGTATCAGCCATGACTCAAAACATGGAAAGTCCTACAGTGAGGGAGCTGACCAATGCTTTCAACATGTTATTTAAAAACAGTATTTATTGTTTTTGTAGATTTTGGCTACATAGACAAAACACAGCCAGCTAAAAAAAAAAAATTAAAAAAATCTGAAAAATGTCTAACGGGACTTAGATGCTTTCCCTTCTGTGCTTCGTTTCTGGCTAGCAGGACTAATTCACAAAGCATATGGCATCCTTTTTGCTCTGGACACCAGGAGGTACACCAATGACAAACTATCCCTGGGGGATTTTCTAGACCTCCAGACACATTCCTGTAGTTCTGCTAATGCAATAAGTCTAATTTGTTCCAAATTGAGATCCTCTTAATGCTACTGTCTTACTTTCTGCTTCTCTTCTGTCATTACTGTACTCACAAACCTTCAGGTTTACACCTTCTTTTAGATAGCCCATCATTTCTTTGGCCACATGAAACATGAATATTGTTTCAGCTATCTCCTTCAGTATAGTCATGGGTGCTCTGATTCTACACCAACCCTAGAAGAACACTTACTAAAAAGAAGAAAAAAGAAGATAATTAAACCAACAAATAAATAAAACATCCATTATAGGATCCAACAAAATTACTAGAGGGGAAGGCAGCCTACATATTTTTTTAAAAAGAAAAAGCTCTTGTGGATGCTTACTTCAGCATTTATCTTCCACTGGCTGTTCAGTG
This sequence comes from Alethe diademata, assembly GCA_025584955.1. Taxonomy (NCBI): domain Eukaryota; kingdom Metazoa; phylum Chordata; class Aves; order Passeriformes; family Muscicapidae; genus Alethe; species Alethe diademata. The sequence goes on from JANRMJ010000079.1 coordinate 53,014,070, forward strand.
GAGAGGGAAAAATGCACCCAGACAGGAAAAAGTACATTAAATCACATGGGTTAAGCATGAAACCTTCCTGTGGTTGTTTTTGTCTATTCCATCAGGTGTTATTGTAGGTCCTATATTGTGGCATTGGGGGTGGGGGGATTTAGGCTCTGGGGTACTTCAGTGAGCTGGTCTGCAGAGCTGTTCTGTCTATTTATATTCTTGTAAATATCTCTCTGAAATGGTGCAGAACTAGCTAAAATTAAAATCATATGTCTTTCCAGTTGTAGCCAGTCAATGAGGATAAAGGCATTCCTGTATCCCATTAGAGGATCCCTGTGGTATTTCAGACATCTTGAGGTTGCTGTCATCAGGCCTGTCCCTGCTAAAGAACTCTTTAGCCCTGTAAAAAGCTCACCCTTACAACTGTCATTACTGCCATGCTAACTGCCTGGGGAGGTAGGCTCTCTCTGGCTCCCACACCATGGAACAAAGGCTGCTCCCCTGCAAACAACCTCTGCTGGAAGGCTCCTAGAGCCTGGCAGGCAGTCCTGCTCCAGTGCAGGCTGCCATGGATCCAGTCTTGTGCTCAGAAGAAAGTCTAAAGAGTGAAATACATCAGAAGGGGCAGAGAAGCAAGAGGAGCAGGCAGCAGAACTCGTGTGGGTTTGGACAGACCAGTTTGGCACATGGTGTGAACCAGGGAAGTAAACTACACATAAGGCATTAAGCACATATAACCCCATATATTAACAGTCCCCACACAAGAGAGCTGGAGGGACGGAGGAAGACTTTGAGACAGGAGGAGATAGAGACACATAATGTCATACAACTCCCTCTTTTAGCCCTATTCCATGAAATTGGTAAATTTTCTCAGACTCTATAAGACATTTCAAGTTTCCAAATGGGCTAGAATCATCTGGTAAATCACCTGCAGTCTCATTTGCTTACCACCACTGGAGAACAAAAATTGCTTTCATTTGCAAAATGATGTATGACCAAGCAATTGCTTATGGTTATTACATGGCCACAGTGCCCTTCCCACACACAGAGCAGCACTGCAGCATGAGTCTTTGCACCACTAAGGGAGGTGTCTGAGACATCAAGAGGTGTGTCTGAAACATCAACAGCTCAGGTCACACTAGGTATCAGCTCCTCTGCCAGTGTGGCTTCTGCGGCCTTTAATATCAGGGCAGAGATGTTTCCACTGCAGCCTCGGACCCTTGCTCTCAGCTGTGCAGACAGGTAGACTAAAATGGGTGAGTCAATGTGGGAAAAGTGTTCTTCCACACTCACCTCTGGCTGCAGTTTTCCTGGCAAAATTGGAGGGTGCACTGAGATCTATGGTCACCGAGATCTATAAGCCGTTGATAAGGATGCAGGGTGGGTGGTGTGAAGGAGCAGTGCCTTCCCTGCCTCTTGTTCCAAACAGCAGCTGTCCCCAGAAACACATCTGCAAAGTATTTCAGAAGAGGCAGTCCTCAGCTTGAACACCACTGCCAGTCAAGCTTGTCAGAAATCAGCTTTTAGCCATAGAAACAGAACTGAAGAAGAGCCTCTCTCCCAGTTTTCCTTCCAAAATATCTTGTTGAACCACAATTCTCTGTTTCCAGGTGAGGATAATGACTGCTGATCTGATATGGAGTGACTAGCTGCAAGCAAGTAGGAAAAAGCTATTGTAAAATATAAAGAAAGCAGAATTTTTATTGAAGGTTGTGATGCTTTCTCCACATTTTAATGGAGGAATCAATTTTATATTCTAGAACAGATAAATGTTCCTTTCTCTTATTCTAAACACATTTTAGGTTTTTTCCTCCTTTTTCTTCCTGTTTGAAGGCTTTTTCTTACCTCAGCTGCTGAAAGTATTCAGCTATTGATTTTTTTCATCAGCCACCATTACCACAGGTAAACAGATGCAGTTAAGAATTTCATAAAAAAAAGTTGCAAAGCAAATGCATAAGTTCATCTTTCATCCTGTATTTTGCCAAGTCTAAACAAGAGAGTACTTTTGTGAAAGGAAGCCTGCAAGACAGAGATCACAGAGAAGGTAAAACCAAGAGCCGCAGGGACTCTAGATTATACACAATATTAAGGATAAAAACTAAACATTTAGAAAATTGTGTTAATTTTTAGAAATATAGTTTACTTACAGACTTGTTTTTTTTTGTTTTTTTGGTTTTTTTTTAGGTGATACAAGTTATGTGTTACCTTTTGTGCCTATTTTTAAACCAGATTATAGAAGAAATGTTTTTCAGAGAACAAGGTGAGAGAATTTTCTGCCTTGTGAGGATCTTGGGCCTCTCTGAGATCATCAGTAGTCCTCGGAGGTAGAAATAACACCTTCTGTGGGATTTTTTTTTTTTTTCTGGTGCAAGGGTGACAAGGTCACCATCAGTAGGCAGGAGATGAAAGCAAAGATATATGGGGAAAGGATCTTAGGGGAAAAGGAGAAGAAAAAAAATGGCTTCAAAATACAGCTTATTCCCAAACTGGAGTTTCTCACATATGTATTTTAACTTTGCTTTCTGGAAGTACAGTTTGCATGAAAAATGCTTGTGCCCCTGTAGCCCTTGCTTTGCACAGACACTGTTTTCTGAAATGTAACTCCTTTATTTTCTGACTTGTTAGGATCTAGATGTCAGAAGTACCATACTCCTGAAAGGTGGCACTGAACACTATGCTATACAGACCACATAATGGCATTATGTCTAAGATCTAAAAATAGAGTACCTGCAATAAGGGCTTAAAAAAAAAAAAGAAAACAACAACAACAACAACAAAAAAGGCTTCGCATTTCTCTGCAAGCAAGGAACGGTACAGCTGAGAGAGACCTGGATGACAGGAATCAAGTTCAAACTGCAATATGCCCAAAGGCTGGTGATGTTTGCATGAGGAACCTTTCATTGGAGCATTGCTACTGCAGTGAATACTGAATTTAGCACCGTATGCAACACCAAACTCTCTCAAATCTCCTTTGGATGCAAAACCCTGGGCTGGGCATATCTCTGCTGACCATCTCTGGCAAAACCTGAGGATATCAAATTTGTGCCTGGTGAACCTCATATTGATTTCTGCCCTCTACTGGAAGTGAATCCAGAGGCACTCACACAGTGACAGCAAACTGGAAATGCAGTTGGTGATAGAGAAATATCTCCTTGCACACACACAGGGGTGATGCTGCTTATTTTATGCTTTTGTGACAGTTGAACAGTTTCACCTGTTAAACTGCTAATTTGGATGATGATATAGGAACTTAAATAGTTGTGGAATTGTAGATCTGAAGTGCTCATGCAGTGAGGATTTTAAGAGCGTGGGTAAAAATAAAAAACCCCAAAACATCACATTGAGTCGTTTTTACGTTCAGTAGTGCAGTGTAAATTTGTTTCTTTGGGCCCTAAATAAGCTGTGTGGCAGTCATACATGGGTCACAGAAGCAAGTACCTATCCTTTCCTGCTACGCTGGCATTCTGGGGACAGCTATCACAGGCTTACCAGGGATTGCCAGATTTCTTCTTAGTTATGACTATCATTTTATATGGCTATATTGGCTTGTTGGTGTGTTCTACTTGAGAATGGAAGACAGTCTTTTTTTGGAGAGCTCTGGGAAAAAAGGCAAGTAAATATGTTCAGGAATAAATAACTGTGAGAATATAGATGAAATTATGAATTACACTGTGAAGTTAAATAAGAATCAATGGAGCTGTTACAAAGAGAAGACACTTGTATCAAAGGACAAGAAAGCATTGTATGGTGCAATTATGTTCTCATAGTATGGTCAACTTAAGTGAGAATTTCAGTCCCTCCCAAGACTCCACTGATGACCCCTTCTCTTTGACCTGAAAGAGTTTTGTATTGTAGTGAATCTAATTAAAGACTAGTATCTGTAACTTCTGGCTCTTTCTCTCTCTTTTCTGTATGTTTTTTCTACATGGAATCCTGGACCAGTGTTGCTTTACCTCTGTAAATGCCTAAATAAGAGGCATGGACAGTCTCTTACTTCTAAATTTTCTAGTTCTCCTTTCACTGCTTGGAATAGCTCAAACAGGAGAAACGGGGCAAAACCAAGCCTCTGTGTTTGAGTCTTGCTTATATTCGGCTATTTTGCTTTTCTTTTCTTTTTGTGCCATTTCTACCCATCAGCCTAGGGAAGCATCATACACAGAACAAGACTCTGGGGTTCAAGAACAAGTATTCACTGCAAAGAAATTTTCCCAATGTAAGGAGCTGCTGAATGAGCAAAGAGCTCTAATGCATTTTCTTATTTAGCTTCTAATCAACATTATGACTGTTCATATATAAGAGGATTTGTGTCCTAATCAGCATGTAGTACGTAGTATGCTGCCAAGCAGAAGAAAATAGCAGAGTTTTGCATTTGAAAGTTTGAGTTGGCATTTCATGGGCTTTATGGAATCTTAGTGTTATCCTTCTAATTACCATGTCCCGCCTTGAACAAGCTACATATTTCCCCCATTTTGTTAGCCTGCCTTTCATTCTTCTTGACTCCTCAGACTTCTTTCTATGAGCCCTTGCAGATGTCAATTCTCTTGCAGACACAGTGGAGAATTTCAAAACAATTAGGAGGTGTGTGGTTAACCTTTGAGATTCTTCACAACTGGTGTCACTTAACATTACTCTAAACAGCTTCGGGGTAATTAAGCCAGTACTTCTGTTTTTCTGATTTTGCTTCTGCTGCATGTAGGATTAAAATCTTAATTGGAAGCTTTATGTTTTCTGAGCTGGTAGCAGAATACCCATTCTGGCTACATATATAGGCAATGAGCAGGCTGGAGAAGGAGGCAGGGAAGCTGCTGAGACGGCTTGTGGAAAAACTTCAGGCCCAGCAGAAACCCACAGCATACTTTCCAAAAGCAAAACCCCAATAAAACCTCCCTGGATTCGTGGTCTGATTTAATTTCTTCCCCCTCCAAGCCTCATGCAAGCAGGGGAGCTGTGACTCAGTGCGTCGCTGCCTGTGGTGCTGCAGCCCCAGTGGGCCTGAGTCGCGCTCTGAGTCCTCTGCAGCGCCAAGCCGTGCTCCAGAGCAGCCTTGTGCATCTCAGCTCCGCTGGCACTGTGTACTCCCACCATCTGCAGGGATGCCAAATGCCTCGGATGAGCTGGGGTAATTTCCACCCTGTTCCCAGGGAGGGAGGGAAGGAGGGAGGTGGCTGCATTACTACATCCAGACACAGCTTCACCGCCTCCAGTGAGTGCAAACGAGGGGTCAGCCACTGTGTGAAACAGCCAGGGTGTTTCTCTCTGTCCCCATTTTAGGCCAAGGAGGACGTGTGCGCATTTCACAGCCCTGTGCCCAAACTTCTGGTCAGCAGCCAGCCTGCTTCTCACCAAACTGCTGAACATTTCTCTCTTATGCTCCCCACACTCCAGCTGCTGCTCCAGTACTGACGCAACTCAGCTTAGCCCTGAATAGGCCACACTGCCTTGTTTAACTTCAGCTTGTTTCACCTTATCTAGAACAAGCACTGTCCTTGCCAGCTTTGTTATTTTCTCTCTCCACTCTTCACCTCATCCCAAAAAGGACTGGAGAGGAATTCATTTCCAGCTGTGCAGGAAAAGAAAGAGAAGAAAGCAAAACAATTCACAGTACAGCCAAATTTCAGTTGAAAGATGATGTACTTTACTGACCTGTAAATACAGATGACATGCTGCTGTTTTATGAAGGAATAGGGAAAGAGAAAGCGTAACTCAATCAATATGAGTAAAGGTATCTTCAATATCATGAATTTAACAGCATTTCACATTATGTTATGGAGAATGCTTAGCCCAAGATCTAGGAGAGGAAAGGGCTGAAGCAGGAGGAGATTGCCTCCACTTCTGAAAAGATCACTACATCATTAATAGACTCCTGGGCAAAGGCTTCCTTATTGCACTGGGGTTAGTAGAAGTCCAGTCTTAAGAAGATGGGACTCAGACAGTGACTCAGGGTACAGCAGTATCATAAGAAAAGGGAGCTAGTGGAAGGGTGTATGCTGCTCATCAACAAGGTGAGCAACACTGTAGAAAACTGCTGTGCACTTACAGTTGTAATTGTTCTCTGAATTAATGTAGAGCCTAGTTAATTCTGATTTATACTGAGCTCTGCCCTAACCTAAAAGTGGTGCCTTTTTTTCCTTTTCCAAGTTTTAAACCATGAAAATTCATAGTACAGCTAGCCCTCATTTCAACTAGGCATTTCCCTCTACTCCTTTGTTAGGATCTACCCTAGCCCAAAGGGTTCTTGGCTTAGGATTTACACGCCGGGTGGGGATTTTACCATCATGAAGAGCTCAGATTCCTAACCTGTGGTTCAAGGCTATATGAAAGACTTGGAGCAACATAGTTTCAGTCTAAACATTTCCTTCCTGTCGCTAAACTGGGACTGTCATTCCTCATCTTTTTGCTGCTGTCAGTCTATTGTTCCATGTGCTTTGTGGGTACCTCTGTCCTGCTCAAGTACAGAGACATCTCTGTAACACAGACATGAGAAGTGTTCATAATTTTTTATGCTGAGTTCAGTGTGCAGGTTCAGAGAGATCCTAATGGCCATGGCTTGACTGAGTGTGTGGAAGCCACACACTGGCTCTGAGGGCCAGCCTGCCTTTGGGTAGGAATCCCTCCTACCTGTGTGGGGCAGATCTATCTCTCTGTTTCCAAACAAACTTCCTTTCTGTAAGATAGCCCAGTTGCCAGAAAACCACACCAGTGGCTGTGGCTGAAATACCAAGAATGGGATCCTGTCTCGGGGATTTGCTGCCTTCATGCTGCACTCCAGCTGTGCTTTCGTGGCAGATGACATCAGCAGCACTCCTCTAAGACCAGCGTATTGTATTCTCAAAGCAATGCAGAAATTAATTAATTCCAAGTATGCCCTTAATCTTACAACACAGCTTGTATATGCCTTTACTTTTGAACATGCAGGAACCTTCTTCTTCCTCCCCATCCTAAGTGGTCTTGAAGTAACTAACATTAAATAAACATGCAAGGTTGTATGTATTCCCTACAGACTGCATGATATTTTTGAGCAATGTGGCTCTCATTAAGATCAAATGGGCTAAGGGAATTGCAAACCTGGCATTGAGTAATAAAACAATCATGACAGTCCTTGTGTAAGCCAAAGCTTTTAGAGAAATTTACCACCAAATTCAACATTTCAAAAGTGCCCATTATTTTCCCATATGCAACTACAGCACTTCATCGATTCACGTCCTGAATACAAACTAATAGGGGCACCAAAAAAATCAGGAGACATCAGTCTCATCTCCATCCTGCAGATTTTGGGTCAAGGCTCTACAGAGTTGGTAAGAAATATTTTCAAAAAGTTCAGCAATTCCTGGATCACATAATAAAAAAGAATCCCCACTGAGATTATATCTCTTTTATGGCTTGTTTTAGATCCAGATCCATTTGAACAACTTTTAAGAAAAGTTAAATATCTCACAAAAGTGTTATATCTGTTTTCACACAGTAAGAAGTGGATTTGATTAGATTGATGTATTTTCACCAGAAGAACTCTGTGGTGCTATGATCCGTAGCTAATTGCCCGTGGTCAGGAACAGGAAGTTTTCCACATTTTCTAGAGTAGTATGAACAGCCCTGAGCCCATGTCTGCTCATGAAGTTGTTTCTTGAACTTCACAGGCAGCTGTAGCACAAGACTATGCATTGCTGCTGACCTTGTAGCCTTCATAATGATATGCAGCAGTGGGTAAAAGTAGTTAATAAATATACTCCAAAATTCAAATTGATAATGAAAAGAAAAATAAATATTTTACATTACTGTTGGGGATTTTTTTTCCCTGTGTTTTTTTTTTTTCTGTCAAATAGTTGTATTTCTCTTGTTCATCCTCTGTTTCATGCAGCTGTTTGCTCGAGGCTACACTGAATGAATGAACATGAATGAAGCCCCAGGAAATGCATTTTTACAAGGTTTCCACTGTTCATGATGGTGAAAAAAAAGCTTAAAAATCTGAGTAAAGCAATTGCTGCAGGGTGAGCAACTGTAAAATAAAAAGAAGGGAAGTCACTACATAGTTCCAAAAGTTGTTGAGGGTGTAATCTTCTAATCTAGCTGTCCTGAGACTTTTGTTCAGGATTTTGTGGTGTTTTGGAGTAATGTCTGCTTTGTAAGGCTTGTGATCCAGCTGTGATGGCAACCACCACCCCACAATCCATTTATGAAATGTTGCATCCAAGAGAATGAATAGCAGGACAAGTGGGAGCTGTGTCACCTGTGGATCTGGAAGTGACCTCTCTGCTGGTCACAAGGAAGCAAGGGTCTAAACATCTGACATGCACAACACCAAAAAGAATAGCAGGGATTCAAATGGGTAATAACATGGACAATATGTTAAACATTTTTTGGCTCTTAGAGTACAGTGGATGCCTGTCTGGGCTTAATACAGTTTAAGGGGCAGACACTCCAAAATTAGTTACCATCCTTTTTACCAACAAGGAGAGAGACAAATGCGAGAAGTGAAAAAATAGCAGTTTGCTAAAAATCCGAAACAAATAACAAATAACAGGCAAAATAACAAAACTCATGGGATGCTCAGTGCCTCTCCCTTGGCCAGCCCGACCCCGCCGCTGCTGGCACTGCAGTTCCCAGGATGCTGGAGAAGGGAAATGATCCCATGGAGCATGGAAGAACAGGGGCCTGGCCCCGAAAGGCCCCAGCCAGAAGGGACAGGGATTGTGGAACCTGCCTGAAACCGTTCAGGATTGCCAGGTTCAGCCTCTTGGGCTGCTGCTGCTGGGGACCTGCCTGAAGCAACTGCTCGGGAGCCCAGAAGGAGGGAAAACAGGCTTGTGCCTTGCACCATCCCATCTTCCTCACAAGAAGGAAAGATAAAAGCAAGAAAGCTCCTGCCGGAGCAGCTTTGACTTTAAAAAAGGTCCTGGCATTTCCCAACTTCCACAATTCCCTTTCCAGCCAACAGATCTTAAAGAGCCAGTAACAATTTCTGGCATATGACATAGCACAGAGACATATGGAATGCAATAACATTTTTAGTTAGCTAGTACAGTCT
>JANRMJ010000079.1:53023170-53037108 GCA_025584955.1 Alethe diademata
ACAGTCTCAAATTTGATAAAATGTTCATTGCATTCCGCAGTTCAAGTGCAGAGCTAAGTGAGCTTCATGGCTTTATTGCACTTCTACTCTTGTATTATATTTTTATTCCAAATCCATTATTTTATGAAACACTTAAACAGTTATTACACACATTATGTTCAGTCTTCCAGGACTGCAAACATAGCCTAGGTTATGCTGTTTATTTAACTTCAGCTTGGCATGTCCTCCTTCCTGTTTTATTTGGGGAAGGGGGGGTGTGGGGGTTGGTTTGTTTGTTGTTTTCTTTAGTTTCTTCTTTTTTTTTTTAATATTTTACACTATTTCTTTCATTGCTTCCTTTCTGAAGTGCTGTCAGGCAGGCTTTCAAGCTAGAGGTTGCTGTAGGTAAAATGTCTTGATATTTCTCAAGGGAGGAGTGTGTGTTACCATGCTTGTTCTGCCCTTGTGCTAGGGCACACCTGCAGTATCAGCAAGTGCTCAAGGGATCTCCTGTGGTGGGATGTGTCACAGAGCTGAGACCAGGCTGAAGATTTTCCTCTTGTTAACATACACATACAGTATCAAAATGCTGCTAGCATTGATCATTTAGGTCAACAGACAAACCCCATATTTTTCTTCAAAGAAAGAGACATGTTATGAGGCACCCCAGAAAATATATTGATACAGTCTGGGTCAGTCAGCCTGACAGATACTCTAAGTGATTTCAGTGGGCATAACTCAGGTCCACTCTTCCATTTCTGGGAAATATCATTAACTCAGTTATATCAAGTAAGTTCCATGTCAGCATCCCTTGGTACAGTGACCACTGTTTCCAATAATCCACTCCTGGCAGCTAAGTACTTTGCAAACCCCCTCTACTCCAGCTCGATGCCATTGCCTGTGGTTTAATTTTCTGTTTCAGGCCAGCTATGGGCAGACCTCAGTGATACTGAAAAGATATTTGGGCCACTTAGAAACTGTTGTATTTGATTTGATTCACTTCTTGCTTGGATTACAGGTAAAAATTGCAGGCCTCTGCCCTTCTGTGCTGGAATCATCTTCTGCCTTTTTCATAAGTATGAATTATTTTGTCCAAGACATGTGCAGTTTTTGTCTCTCCACGCAAAACACACAAAAGCAACAGAGTGGTTCTAAAACATTGCGAAATTCATTTACAGAGTGATATCAATATGTGAAGTTCGGCTACGTAAGAAATGCTCAAGGAAAAAAGCAGAGAAGATACAAAAATACGCTGCCTTTGAGCTGCCACAAAATCAGTAATGGATGAATATTTCTGCTGAAGTTCAGAAGCAGCATCTGAAGTGGATCAATCACAGGCCTGTTGTTGGAGATATAGTTCATGCTCTTTTCAAAGCATAAGTTGTGCCTTGCATTGCTGTGATGAAAAAACAATTAGGTAAGCTTGGTGGTTCCTTAAGTTTCCCATGGAATTTTTGGCTTCTCTAAAGCTGAGCTTGCGGTGAATCTCAGAAATCCTGGTTCGGTAAGGGTTGTAAGGCTGAAGTAATTGCTGATTGTAATTTGGTGAAAATGCCAAGGACAGAGATTCTTGAAGTTACTAGAAGCATTCAGTTACATTATAATTCCATATGACTGAGCTCTGTTTAGAAGTTTCCTGAGATTTCTGAGCAAATGTCTTAAGGACTCTGATAATATAATTTCAAAGAAATCTGCACACTAGTGGTGCTTCTTCATCAAAACATGGAATGTTTTGTCCCCTTGTAGGGACACAGGGTATGCTCCTAAAATAAAAGAGAGGCCACCACAGTGATTGAAGAGGCTAGACACTTCCACAGGGTGCCTGACAGGGTGGAACCCAGCAACACCACAACTCTGGAAAATCTCCTGATTTATGCTGTGGAAATCTGCATGCATTTCATGATGCTAACCAAAACTTTGTTGCCTTGGAGGTAGACAAGTACCACTCCCAGCTCTGAGAGAGTTTCCTGGTCTGGTCCTGACCAGCAGTGATCCAGCCTAGTGTTTGAGAACTGCTTGAGGCTCACTGAGCTCTCCTCTGTACAGGCAAGACAAAGTTGGCTACAGCTCTCTCCTCTCATACTTTGCTGCTGCAGCTCAGATTGCATCAGATTGTATCAGGTATTTCTTCCCCACTCTCCCAGATCCTGGGTCTCTCCCCAGCTTTTTGAGATGTGGGGTTTCAGCCCAGACAGCTGCACCTTCTCTCACTCTAAACATCCCGACTCTTTGTGACACCCCCTGAAAGTTCGAAGGAGTCACTGAAGGAAAATACTGCAGTGGCATTGCAGTTGCTTCCCTACAAAGCAATGAAACCACAATTTCCTTCCTACTGCCTCTCAAAGCCACTCCATCTGCTTTGCTAGGTCCCTGTTCTACCTCATAGGCAAGCTTCACGTCTCAAGTTTTTGGATGAAAATGAAAATTTTTTATTCCCATCTCCTCAACAGATGCACAAAATAACTGATGACTGTATCATGTGTAGCCTGTGTGAATGTCTATGTGCAATTGCACCCTCTCTAAATTAAGCACTCGTAGTTGTCTGCAGGAGAAGCCAGGTGATATTTTCAAACTTTCTTGTGACTTTTGTTTGTCTCTGCCTTTCAGAAAGCGAGGAAGCAAATGCACAGTCCTGCCAAGGCTTCCTGAGCTTCAAGTAATTTGAGGGATTTGTCCCCCAGCTGAATCTGTTTAGTTTGAAGTGTCTTCTTTCACTGTTAACACCTTCTTCAACCTCTACTGAAAATGCTTGCATATATAATCTTTTAACTGACAGTGCAGTTACACTGCTTTGCTTTTATGCAGGGGGAAAAAAAATCATAGCTCTTTGCCAAAAAGAGTTTAAATGCACTCATTCTTCACAGAAAGAGGGTCACTAGACCTTGTAGGTGTCCAGGAAAAGAAAATGATTCAGTAGTTTTAATGACAAATAGAAGGTAAATATCACTGTCAAATCCATCCTTATCTCCAAAGAGATGTCTCTGGCTACAAAAATTCAACTTTCGTGACCTCTTCCTTCTGTCTTTTTTGTAGGTAAACAGCTGGTTCCAATTACTCTGCAGGAATGCCGACCCCAGGATGGTGCAGAATGAATGTGCCATATGAAACCCACAGCCTTAAAGAAGAAGGGAAAGGAGTGTCCTGCAAAGATCATTGAATAATGATGACTAATGGCCCGTTTCCTATGTACATGATCTGTCCAGAGACATTATCTGATCAGCTCATGTTCTTTCAGCTTCCCTCCTAAAACAAATGCGTTTCAGACCACAGAAGCCACTGGACTGGATCAGGGAGAATGTATGCTACACTACTATAGTCTTCCCAAATCTGTATTAAAAACAGAAAAAACCCACAATCTTCCCCACTTCAGAAACAATTGCCTAGAGGCAAAAATGAATCCCTTCTCTTTCTGTGTCCCCTCCCAGGCATTAAGAGTTCTATAACCTTGTTGACATTACCTTGTGCCACAGACATAAAATGTCTTTAATTATGGAAATGGAACATTAATTTCCACATATGTTTAACTTCTAATCTATTTTGTTGGTTTCAGACATATGGAGAAAGCTTCTGTGCTGTCACCTGATCTGTTTTTTGGTCAGTAGTGGATGTGTTTGTCTAATAAGAGGTGCCATCCTTCCCAGTAAACCTTGCACTGTCAACCACCAGCAAAGTCACACTGGGGTAACACATACTTAGCAGCAGTGGCTCCAAGCACACACACAATTATGTGAAGGACAGCTGGCTGGTGGGACATGCCACACATGTTTGATATATGTTGGAATGTACTGAACAACCAGAAGGAGGAGTGTTATTTCTTTTTTTTGTCTTGCATGTGAAAATGAAGATCTTACAGGTGTAAATTATATTATGAATCACTAGTTTGAATTTGCAGTCAGAGAGGGAGGCTCAGAAGAGCAAAAGGGAACACTTTCAAAACTGGATAAGCTAAAACATTCTTGTAGAGATTATTTGACAAATGGAAAAAAAATGTAATGGCTACTTTACATCTACATGTTCATTTTTCCTGTATTATTTCTCATTTTCAGAACAGAAATGTGTATGTACAAATTTTAATTACCTGCAAGCATAAAAACTGCCAAGTGACACAGGAGAAAAAAATAGCAAGAGAATTTGTAAGATAAGAAATTAGGGAAAAAAATATTTCTGTCTTTGCAGATAGTAAATAAGCTAAAAGATAGTAAATCAGCTAAAGAACAGCTGAGAAATCCTTCACAAAATCTTGATATTTTCCGTCTGGAAGATCCAGATGCCTTGGGAGGGTCCTGACAGCCTTCCCAGAGAGGTGCTCAGGTGTTTGAGCACTGCAAACGCGCCCGCATCCAGCTCTCCCTTCTGAGGACATCACAGTCACACAGGAGCTTAGTAATGGACAGGCATATTTCATGCATCATCATCATCATCATCATCATTCTGCAATTTCAGAAAACTTGGCTTGGAAAGTCATGCTGAATCTCTCCAAAGACAGTTGTTCTGTTTTTGTAACCATCCTACCAAGAGAATTGTAATCTGAATATGGCCCAGACTCATAAATGTACAGTTTTTAGGAGAGGTATACAGTTCAACAAGTTTGCTTCAGTGAGTTTATCAGTGGTTACCACGAGCTACCCTGTAAAACAACTTAAGAGGAACAGACCATCTCATTGGACTGCCAGCTTTCTATTTTGAGCCATGGCATTTTATCAGCTGCCCAAGAATTTATGCAGTGTCAAACAAATGCTATCAGATCCAAGCAAGTGATGATCAGCCTTTCTCTGGATCAGTTTCAGGAGACCATAAAGCTCATAATCATTCTCAGAATAACCCTCTGGGGACCAGAGGACAAACTTTAGATGAAACCAGCTCCAATCTTATCCTAAAAAGGCTGTATTTTGTCTGGAGTGACTGTCTCTGACCAATGTTTAAACACAAAAGGATGGCACAAGAGGTAGTTTCCAGTCTTTGCTGCCTGCATGATAACAAAATTCGCGGCAGTAATGAAGAGTTATTTTCTTTCAACAGATGGGCAGAAAAGGAGAAAGGCTGTAGTGCAATGCAACAGGCACACATCTGACAGTGCTGAGGTTCTTGACTGCTGTTCTTAAAAGCGATTTTGTGATGTTGTTCATAGTCAACACAGAGACAGTACATAACCATTCAGAGCAAAGCAGGCTGAGACTTTTACTGACTGCTCTTGCCTTATCTTGGGTGAGAAAAACAGCACTGGTCCTGCTGCCCAGACCCAATACTCCCACCATACTTCTGGTCTAACCATCTTTTGGTACAGGATGACAGCTACCCTAAGGGGACAAGAAAAGTTTTAATTTTTTAAGCTTTTCTATTGGGTAAACACATGATTTCCCCACCAATTCTTGTGAAGTCTAAATCTCTACACAGGCATGACAATGCGGCTTCCCTTTTCAGGGTGTTCCTCTACCCCAAAGTAAAATCTCCTAGGTGTGGCTCAGAACAACCTCTGACATGTCTCATTCTCCCCTTTTGCACCATATGAGGCACTCTCCTACTTTGCCACCAGTGCTCACAGCTAGATTGCCTGGATTTGCCCACTTAACAGGGTAAATCTCCTGTTGTCAGGGGCAAAAATCTTTTGCTTTTTAACAAAAATATTACAGTAACATCCTTTTTGCCAGATTTCATTCCTTTTCTTCCCTTTAAGATTGTCCAACTTCAGGAAATTCATCATTCCATAGCCCTTCTTGTCCTACTGAACCTGACACGGTTTTCCCAAAAGCCAGACAGATCCCTGAGCTCAGAAAGGATGTGCAGTTCATGGAAAGGAGGACCTGTTGTATGTCCAGAGTCTGAAGTCCTGGGTGAATGTCAGCAGTGACCAGTTTGACATATGAGTTGGGTAAATGATTATCTGCTCTCTGATCACAAGGCTCAGTTCATGTTCAGCCTAGAGGATGTTCTTGCTGCACAAAACCAATATTCTGTAGAAAATAGAATTGTCTTTTCACATGCATCTTAGCTATAAAAGAATTAAACATAGTAAGAAACATCAGCTCGTGTTGGAAATTAAACATCATGGAAGAACTGTACTTCAGTATATCAAAAAAGTGTCATGGGATACTAACTTCATCTTTATTTTGGAATGGGGGTATGGGTTATTTAGATTTTTTTTCATTACCTCCCTTTCCCTCCTTTTAAATTTTTTTGAGGTTTTTTTTTTGTGATTGTTTGTTTGTTTGTTTGTTTGTTTTGTGGTTTTTGTTGCTGTTAATTTTGTCATGGATGAAGCTTTAAAAATCTATTGTGATGGCCAGATAATCCTGGTTTTGGCAAACCCAGTGGCTTGACAGGGCAACACACACGTGACTCAGTTTTACAGACAGCTTTGTGTCTCTTGTTTAATGGCTTGCAAATGAGTGCACATGAAGAAAAACAGAAGCCAGTGGAGTATGAGTAATCCAGTGGGGAATGCGCTTTGTTTCGGGGATGCAGAGAATTCCTGCTCACAGCGTGCATCACCCACGCTGGCAGCCAACAGCGAGGGACTCCTCAGCCCAGGGAGGATGAAAGCTTCTTGTCACATGGGGCCCAGTGGAGGACTCACTGGTTTTGTTGGACACAAATGAGAGCAGGGAACACAAGAAACACAACTTTCCTCTCATCTCCTGCTCATCTTCTTGACATGCATGTTATGGGCTTGGCTTTTTGAGTTGTTTTATATTTTTCCCTCTCGAGGATCTCAATTGATTTTTGCCCCTTTGAAGACTTAGAAGGATTTTCAAAATTCACAGAAACAGTAGTGGCATGTCACCAATCCTGGTTCTCATGTATCCACCCCAAAGCTTAGGAATTGTCTTGGTACTGTGAAGGCTAACCTCCATATTCGAGTTAGTTTATAAGAAGTTGGAGTTCTGTTTAATGCAGGATAAAACAGACAAATTTGAGATCTTGCAGCTACATAGACTTTGGTTTGTGCTTAGTTTTCTTCAAGCTCACAGATTTCATGTCTAAATGTAGGCTAAGGAATATATCCCCACTGCTAGAAATCCCCAAATATTTTTATCTGTACAGTACACCACCTGCCTTCTAGGGAAAACATTGTTTGCACAACAAGTCTATGTTTTAATTTTTAAACTTATGTTTTCTAGATATTATTAAACTGTGGAAGAAATAGCAAAAACCGTAGACTGGTATTTTGTTTTTCTGAAGTCATTATTATGCAAAAATATATTAATATCCTGGGGGCTGTTTCCAGCAAGAGTGCATGCAATAGTTTAAACTTCCTGTCCTCCTTTGTTTTGAGACCCAGATAAGGGCTAATATTTCCATAAAGCATGAAGATGTTAAAGAAGGAAATCTGCTATTGATTATAACACGAGTCTCAGTTTTAAACTTGTCATTCATAGGCAAAGCTTGGGTGTCTAATCAGCATTCACTTTTAAGTATGTTTCTGATTAGGAGAAGTAGGGTGCACAGTGGGATAATTTTCCCAACTTTTGTTTCAAATCCTTTTTATATATGACATCTTTTGTTTATGTTAATTTAACTCTGATTTTCAGAATGTTGGACTGCTTATTCACAGGCTCTGGTAAGATGGTAAGAGGTCTGCAGTGAGAATTTGAGGATTGATGTCCAAAAGGATCTTAGTCATATTTTAGACTTGATATTCCCAGCTGTCTTTGGACTAAAGCTGTGTCTGGGGGTTTTGTGAAAGTTACATCTTAGTTTAAGACTGTGATAAACAAAAATCCCAAGTGTCATCAGCATCACACCTAAAGGCCATTTAATTAACATAAAAGCTCCTCCAGCTCTTGTCTTCCAGTGTTTTTACATATCAAATTAATGATGAGCTAGTTAATTTGCAGCTAGGATCAGAAATCAAAGTAAAGTGTTAAACTGGATTCAGAAGCAGAGAACATATAATTAGGCAGAATTAAGGAATAGTGCAAGAGCTTGTCCCCTTACTACTTTTAATCCATAAATATTTGGGGAGTATTAAAATATTAAATATATTCCCCTTCCAATCTGCCTTGAGTGTGCTCCTCAGAAGAGCCCAGGTTTGTCCCTGCCTGGGCCACTAACACTACAAAGGAATTGGGAAGTGCCATGGGACTAATAGGAGGGTGGTGAGTGTCCAGGGTTGGGCTTCAGAGTAAGAGAATGTAGCAAGAAGAAAACATTGGGCAAGGTTCGAAGACTGTCCGTGAGCAGCTTGACCCTGACTCTTTGTGTTTTATGATTTTTTTTTTTTTTATTTTTTGTAGTCTTTCACTGTCTCACTTTTCCTAACAGAGTATCACCAATACTCTTGGACAAAGCCTCACCCACACCACAAACCCAAGAGATAAAAATATGCAGCAAGCCACACAAGGTCTAACTTAGGCTACTGTACTATTCTTAGTCTTTTCTTTCCTTCCATGTTTTTTCTCCCACTCTGAACTTCAACCTTAATCACAGCCCTTGTTTTAGCAACAGTTTTACATTTAGTCTGGTGATCTCTGTGAAACTCAAACCTCAGCATCATCCTGTGTTGAGGATTTTTAGCAAGTGAAACTCTAATTTAGTGACATTAAAGCAGAACTCCACACTTCCTCCATGGTTTCTTCCTTCAAATACCACAACACTGCTAATTCCAACACTAGGAATACTCTAAATGTGAACCTTATGTCACAGATATGTATGAACCTCATAGAAAATATCTTGGGCATAACTGTGATACTAACTTTGCATATCTAGTGACCTATTTTAAATTTCTTCCAATTATCTACCTAAAGAATTATCTTCTTCCAATTATCTGCCTAAACATTCTTGTCCAAGTCATACACACAAAATCCAGAATTTAAAGGAATTTTAGGGCCAAGTGACTACCAGTAATTCTAAGATTATCTAGCAGTTTTAAATGTGTTCTTTGCTTCAACTTTTAAGTGTCCCTTTATTGGCATTTTTAAGTGTCCCTTTCTTGACACCAATCACACTATAAACATGAAAGAAAGAAAAAAACCACAAAAAAACAACTGGGTGATTGTTTTAAACACATCTATCTCCCGAGTTAATAAATTGTATTTAAATTCTAATTATAATCCCCCAGACATACCTTACAGGCCCCTAAAAATGGATGACCTAAAAGTATCCCTGTAACTGGTGCCTATTTCTTTTCAAGTCCTTTTGGAAACTTGTCCTGAACATCTTTATCAGAGGTGACCACTCTGTTCTAGCTGCCTAAATCACATTGAGATGCTTGGTCATTGTTCTACAATACTACCAATTTTTTGAGCCAGAAAATATGGACACAGGCTGATTGCACTCTCAGCACAGCATGGCTGATCCTTTCTGAATTCCCCAATTTCACTATACCTCTATCTTTTCCTCCTCTCCCTGACTCCTAAAAGTAGCTCCAGAAACTTGTTACAATATAAAGCTCAAAATGTTAATGTATTCCAATCTGCTTTCATGTCCTTCCTTCCCCTGTATCCCAGCCATATTTTTCATCCTGATCCCTCACCAGAGTTACAACTAGTTTTATTCTTAATGCTTTATCTCTGAAGCCTCTGAAACTATGATCTTACCATTTCCAATTTGCACAAAGGAAAGAGAAAATTAGGATGCCTGTGAACATTACCTGTTGTTTCTTTGCTTCCTTGAAACCCTAATGCTGTTCCTAATGTCTACCTTGATAATAGCTGTAGCCTGACATCACCCTAAATGTCAGGCATGTTTGTTTCTCTGAGAAATATGACTACAAGTTTAGTCTCAGAATATTGTAACATCTGAGACGCCCATATTTAAAAGGGCTTAGCAGTGTATTTTTGGTCAATTGTTTAGTGTAGGAATCAATGTTTTCCCACACATGTACCTTCATTTCTCTCACTCAGTGCCTCTCTTTTCATGCAGCTAGTGCTCTGTGTAAGATAATATTGCTTGTGAGCATGTAAAACATTTATGTAAACCATGATACCCTTGGTGGGTGCTTCCTTACAGTACAGGAACTTGCACAACAGGAAAGAGGATAGGGAATGCTGAGGCATCCTGTTCATCCACGTAGGAAAAAAAGAAAACTCTAATAATGTGCAGTAAGCTACACATTAGGAAGGTCTTCTCGTAGGAAGTGAAGAACCATAAATTGCCCTTAGTTGGATATCACCAGCGAGGGAAATCTGGAGAGATCCAGCACTGATTTCTGGCTTGCTGGTCATAGCCAAGGGCTCCCTGGGAATAAAGAGTTTGGAATACTGCCTTACCATGATTAAACAGGCCACAACTCAAAAGGATTGGAAGTATGCAAGAAGTGTTATTTCTGTAATGCATGTGGTAACTTAAAATGACAAAATTTGAGGTGCTAAAAATATTTTTAAACTTATAAGATTAAACAAAGGTCTTCTCAAACTTTCAACAAGACACTTAAAGAAAGATATAGCATTGAACTTTATAAATTGATCTTTACAGCCTTTGGTGAGAAAAAGGTGGGAAATAGTTTAAAATTTAAGGAGATCAGAAGAATTGACTTTGGAACAATTGTTCCAGTAAGACACTTCTTTTCTCTAAAATCCTAAAATTGATTTGATCAATTTGATTGATCCCATCCAGCTACCTGCAGTACCCACCTAAAGCTTTTGTGAACTTCACACAGGACCCTTCAGGGAGAAAAAGTGACTAAATGCTTGTAGTGGAGGCTAAAAAAGGGTGGTCTTCCAGAGTTTCACATCAGGCACCAGAGAGATGATGTAGACCAGTCACAGGAAATCTCTTTCGAATGTTCTTTCCCCAAGGACAGAAGAAAAATTGCTTCCTTTTCCTATGCCCTTGTCATCCAGAGGTCAGGGAGAAATTCTAATGAAAGGAAAGTACCCCTGGTTTGCTTGCACTTAGCTTGGTCATGTTTGGATTTGGGCTACACAGTACATCTTCTCTAAGGTCAGTGCTAGAAAGTTCTCAGTATTGTCTGGACTATAACACAAGCTTTTGCTTAGACAGACGACTCATTGTGAACAGTAATTTACTGAATATTTATACAGTTTCACTTACTTCATCAGTGAGCTACAGTTCACTGACTGTTCCTAGCCACACTAAAAAGGGTATGACATTGCCTTATGGATGTTAAAAAATGCAACATTTTAATAGCAACTCTGCTCAAAGAAGTGTTTAATTCATGACTGATTTTTTTAATAATTATTATTATAATTTATTAGTATTTTTTGTATTTTACATTTTGAAAAGATAAGCTGAAACTGAAAGAATAATTTACCAAATCTATAATGTTTTGAGAACAGACACATAGGAAATTTTATTTTGTATCAGAATGATTTCCTGTTGTGAGCTTCTACATAGGCTTGTTGGATAGAATGAAAAATAATCTCTCCTGGTTTATTCATTAATGTGGGGACAATCAGATCTTGTGTTTCTGCTTGAGATGAAAATAATGGCCATCAGTGTAAGAGTCTTCTCCTATTGCCAGAACATGTGGGAAAATCTTCCTCCATTCTGGGGATGGCTGTTAGTAAAAAATATTGCTATTCCACATGTTTCTGTGAAACGGAGATTCAGGATTCCTGCAAAAAGCACCCCACTGCACATGTTCAGTATGTTCACATCTTCCCTCTAGGCGGGCAGTGGCTCTGGTGCAAGCATAACCTTCTGAATGTAGTATCATATCTATCAAACCAGCCTTGGTGTCCATCTCTGAAGGGTTTCCACGGCAGGAAAAGACAGAAGCACCTCTGTGTTTCTGGACTTCATCCTTTACCTCAATTTACCAAAGTCTAAGGTCTTTCTTTGGGAATTTTTTCCTTCCCTGACTGTTCACACCAGCAGGGTGACATCACTGTGCCTACTTGGCCATTTCAGGCAGAAGAAGACAGAAGGTAAGATTGCTCTGAGGCACAGTTCTTCTTTTGAACACCTCGGTGCATCAGCTCCTGCATAACAACCCTGCTGTTTCTAGTTCAGCTGATGAGATGTCCCAGATCCTCGTAAAAGTCAAATCTGGATGAAGACTGGATTTCAAATAATTCTGTTGCTTGGGTCAATTGTAATACAAAATATTTATTGAAGACTTATTTTTCTTTTTCTGTGCTGTGTTTATACACATATGCTCCATGAAGCTTCAGATGCCCAATTATACAAAAGGTTTATGTCAAAAGCTGTTGGATTTTCATACCTCCTTCCTTGTAACATTGTATTTATTTTATACTATTTGGTGCAGCCAATAGATGCACCAGTATTACAAAAAGACACTGTTCTTTCAGCTTTGGAAGGAAATGTTGTCATTGACAGCTTAGAGATAAACACACAGAGATAGCACATTTCCTAAAACAAACACCCAGCAAACTTATATATTGCTGTCATTTCAGTTAAGTATTTTATTAGTCAGACATCTGGTCCTCACTAGGTGCCTCTGCATAAGCTCTTTGTTCAGGAGTATGAAGCAGTCTCAAGGCTGTTTGCAAAGGCTGCAGAGCAAAGCTTTGTCTTCTCTATCTGGGAGAAAAGCATGCACGAGCTGAGGTTCTGTTCCTTAATTTTGTACAATACAACCCACAGGAGATTTCCCTGCGACAATCCATACATACCTTTCTTGTTTAGATTACTATACTCTCCAAATAATACCATGGAAAAAAAAACAAACAAAAAAACCCCACCACCACCATCACCACCAAAACCCAATAAAAAACCACACACACATGCAAAAAAAAGAAACAACAACAACAAAAACAACCAAAAAACAAACAAAAAATAAAAACCAGGAAAAAAACCTACCAGTTAGAGTTTTATTCAGGAATGACAACTTTTTTTCTAATGATCTCCTGACTGGATTTCATGTGAGTGACCTTTCAGTGTTTTCAATACAGAAACCAACAATGATAAGGACAACAGAAGTACCCCTCCAAATTCACTGAAAGAACTGTTTTGATTCAAAACACTTAGGCTGCATTTATAAACCACTTACTGGGGCCTGATTTCCGTTGCTTTGATGTCAATCTGCTTAGTTTGAAACTCAATGTAAATCAAGTCCTCTTTCAACCCCAGGAAACATGGGGAAGGTGCCAACAGCGAGAAGTTCTTTGTGGGCTGGTTGGGAAGAGCAGATTCTAGATCAGGATGTCTAGAGAACTGCCTTTGTAACTACTTTGTAACTACTAGGCAAGCCTTAGCTGTAGCCCCGTAATTTTAAATGGCCTTTAACAAACAGAGCACTGTGAGCACTGAACTAAGAACCAGGATGCTCTTTTCCATGCTGCAGGTGTTTCACTGAAGAACTGTGCATAGAGAAGGAGCATGTTTGCCTTGAACAATTGCAATAAGCAGGTGTTCTGCTGGGAACTGACCCATGGGATGTGAAACGTGGAAGGAAAAGGGGCCAGCTGAGTGACACAAGTTTCAGGGGAGCCAGTAAATGGGAACAGAGCTCCAAATTGTGGATAAAGAAGAGGTATAGATGAACATTAAACACATTGAAAGATGGGTTAAACACCTTAGCTACATGATGGCCTGGACTAACTTCTTCATGAATATTTAATGTCATCCTGAAATGATTACATGAAGGAGAAATTCATCCAGAATGGAGAGAAATGGGAACATTCCCTGTAACAAGGATGGTACCTAAATTTAGAAAACTTGTGGTGTTTTCGGGACCTTGAGTTTCATAACAGAGCATGAAATCCCCTAATCTCAGGAAAGCAAACAAGACTGTAGGATCAGTAGTCCTTGAGAATACTGTCTCAGACCAATGTGATAACCAGAAAGCCTTGCAGAGAGGCCATACCAGATCATCTGATGTGCAGCCAACCTGGGGGAAGACCATTTGTTTCTCCTACACTGTGTTCCACGTGTGAGAAATACAGCAGTGCCCTTTTCCCAAGTACACACGCTTGAGCTGGGATATGTGCTTTTTATTAGGACAGTATCACCCTGTCATTAGAACATCTTCAGCAAGCAGCTCTTCTGGTGCCTTGTAGATAAGACCTCTGTATGAGGAGTGTCTAGTTTAGCAGT
>JANRMJ010000079.1:53045710-53056042 GCA_025584955.1 Alethe diademata
TTTTCCTTTTCCTTTTCCTTTTCCTTTTCCTTTTCCTTTTCCTTTTCCTTTTCCCATTTTCCTTTTCCTCTTCCTTTTCCTTTTCCCATTTTCCTTTTCCTCTTCCTTTTCCCCTTTTCCTTTTCCCCTTTTCCTTTTCCTTTTTTTTCCCTGCTCCCAAGTAACTCCAGCCCACAGTAAATTACTCACACCTGATGTACATAGGGATCCTTAAAATGCATTGCCATGGTGCAGGTAGACTTCAGGAGTGTGGACAACTTTATCTTTGTTCCTCTAATAGTGTTTGATAATGCCATTTTGATAACGTTTGTTTGTTTGACAATGCCGTAAAACTTCTGAGTCATCACTGGGTGATGACTCCCCATTAGAAACTAGCAAGTTTTACAGTGCTGCTCTCAAGGATCCATCACCTAACCTGTAGAATCTTCAAAGGGATATTCGTCCAAGCCCTCTTGGAGGCTGGATGCCATCCAGCTCTGGAGATAGCTCAGTGTTTTTGTTGAGCAGGAGAAGCTCCAGGGTGCTGGCCCCTGCTGACACGAGGCTGGCACGTTTTGCACGGTAATGGACAGCAGATGGGGACGAGTGTGGGGACAGCCCTTTGTGAGGCTGCCTGGGAGCTCTGCTCCAGCACTTGGCAAGGCTGGAGCAAGGCAGGGCTGAGCACGGAGCACTGGGACTGCAAACAGAGGCAAGCACTGGAGGAGAATATATCTGCACTCCTTTTGCTGCCCTTCCCACCATCCCCTCCCTCCCTCCAGACAGGCCAGAAGTTCCACCAGGGAACATATTATGTGAAGATGGGTGTTTTCTGATAGTACCAGAGACGAGTTAATGTACAATTCTCAACAGATCCAGAGATTTTAAAAAACTCTTACTTTTGTAGAAATCATAAAATTCTTTTCTCCCCTGCTGTCATAAAAAAAGAGCAAAATGAAACCTCCAACAAACTATATTTTTGGTAAACCAGTACAGCTTTTATTTTGAGCATTTAAATTTTAACACAAAAATGCTGGTTGACTTTTTTTGTTTTGTTTTGTTTTGTTTTAGGGCTTTTGTAAGAAACACAAGCAGAAATAATTAAATTTCAGTCAACAGCTGTTTTCTCTCAGGAAAATCCATCAGCAGTTTCAAGTCAGATTGTGGTGCTTATGGATTGTACTATTCACAGAAGTAATGGGGTGGATTAAAAATTCTTATTGATATAATTCAATATAATTGCACCCAAAAGATCAGGTGAAACCATGGCTATCAGTGTACTATGGGAAGAGTTTGTGGATCTCTGAGTAATGCATTTTGTATGGTTTATATGCAGGCTTTAAACACCACAGGATATTCTCTCCCCAGCCATGCAAACAATATGGTAAGGATCTTATGTCAGCTGGTACTCCAAGTATTTCTAAAATATATTATAAAATGTTATTACAATACAAATAACAGGGAAAGCTTCCATCCAGCTGGAAGGACATGTGCTGCAACAGTTGGAGACTCTCTCCAAGCAATTCCATCTGATGAGATATGACTGCCCATGAGGGATGTTTCCTGGACTCTTGTCTTGTAACATAATAATCAGCTAATTATTTCCCTGAGCACAGGGAAACGAAGTAGAAAGGGAGGACTGGAAATGGTGTTTTGACATTTGTGACCTTTAGCCCATTTTTTGTTGGTTTTGTAATTTATTATGTGGGGCATACAAACACACTGCCACCAATTTTCTGACTTCTGTTCCAGCTCTCACGATGCTTGTTTTAAGCAGAGGATTATTCCCTATCAATCTGGCTTTCTTGGCAAATCTTGTGTCCTCTCAAAGGTAATTTTTCCCTTCCTGGGGAGAAGAAACCTTTTCTTAAAGAGTAAGAATAAAAGCTGTGCATGAGTACCTGCCACTTCTTCAAATATAACTTTTTGTAAATTAGGACTCAGGTGTCTTGTGGTTCTTCCTAGGTAGCAGTGACTCCCACAAACACATGGTAGAGAGCAGGCCAAGTCACTTGTTTTTGGTAAAGAAGTTGGCTCTGCTGATTACTTCACTAAAGTCTGGTGGAGATTTCACAGGTACACATGGGAAAATAGAAAAAAATTCTGAAGATATCAAAGAATTTTTAAATGTATGAGGAAAGTGCTCCTGATGCTGTGGTGAAGCAAAATTCCTCCTCTTCAAGTGAGTGAGAAGGGGATGAGTGATCAGACTCAGGGCTGAGCTCCCAAGGGGTGCCCATGGCAGTGGTCTACAGGCAGGGCTTAAACTCTCATGGCTCTCGGACCAAGCAACATGAGGAGATGATTAAAGATATGCCATTGTTGCTGTGACCATACCTTTTTCTTTTTGTGCTACTGGTTTCCTGCCCAGGAAGAAATGCCCAGTAAAGTTACATACAAGTTCTATATGTACAAGAATTGTTTATTTGCTACAGTCAGGACCAACTGGTGAAAATCAGCAGCTCCCTAAAACAGCCCTGTACTTCCTCTGACTGCTTTCTCTGAGCTGCACACAAACCACAGTTTTCAGTGGAGGGGGAAGGAGGAGGAGGAAGAGATAATCAGAAGCACATGTAGCATTAACTAGAGATTTGCTGGACCATTTTGTAAGCAACTCTTCAAGGAAGTTGCCTGGTTAAGGGAGAAAGATGAGAAAAAAAATAAACCAGCATCACTGAAGCTTAAGGACTGGTCCTTTTCCTGCCCTCCTCCACTGCACTGTGGGGCAATTTGCTACCTGGGCAGCAGCAAACCCCAGCAGCCAGCCTGTGGCATGATGTGGAGTACTGCTGAGGGAATGCCATGTCACTTGTTTTTGGTGAAGAAGTCAGCTCTGATGATTGCTTCATAAGAGTCTTCAGAATAGTCTCCTGTTCTGTAAGATTCCCAGATCAGACTGGGTGTACACTTTCCTTTGTCTCACTACCTGCAAAAGTAGGCAAGGGCACTGGTTAATTTGTGAGAGAGACCTAGTCACAGGGCAGCAACTGAGACAAACATCTTTCCCTGCCTTTGTTTTTAAATCTCATTTAGAAATAAAATCTCAGGACAGGGATCATCTAGCACCATGTGCTGACACACAGTTTAACACTGCATGACTTGGGTTTCCACTGGGGATATGTGGTTTACACCTCCAGTATAAACAATCACTGAAAATTTCTCCTATTACTTCCAGAGTAAAGCACTGACCAGGCAAGCCTTTTCTCTCCCAGACCTGCTGATGAGAAAACACTTGGATAGCCACTGGTGATTGCCAATGAGAATTCTAAACATGTCTCTCACCCTCTTTCAGGAGAGGTATTTGGTGACTTTGTTCACCAGTAGTTATTTGGATACCAGTCTCTTAGGTATTTTGATACTAGTCATCTGCTAAAGGATAATTTCTCCCAATTCTCTTGGTTTTTAATGTAGAACATCTGTGTCTTCTTTCCTGAAATAGTTTGTCCTTTTTTCCCCCCCCCCTTAAATTGATGAATGAAAAGTCTGCTTTGTTCTTCAGTTTGGTTTGCTGCTGTCCAAAGGTTTTGCAGACACCTTAGCACACACAGAGCAAATAATCCCAGATTCTCTCATGGAAAAACACACATGCTGGCTCATGCACATGCACAAAAAGTCATTACAATTCATTTTAACTGAACAGAGTGTCTTGTCTTGGACTTCAGTTTCAACCACATGACCTGATGAACTCTAGATTACCTGAGTCAGACAGCTTGTCTGACCAACTGCAAGTAATTTTCCAGTTACTGAGAATGCCCTTGGGCCTTTGTATCTTCTCACAGAAAAAACCTGTTTCCATTTGCATGAAAATGCTGATTTTTGACAGATCTCTCCTTTGGAAATGGTTTAAAGAAAACTGGTGAATATGTAGAGCATCATGCATTGCTCAGCTAGCAGTTGTACACTTCCAAAAAGGAAGTGTACAATTGTCAAATTGGAAAGTTTAGTACCAAAACTTTGATTACCAAAAAAATCATATATACTTTCTTCTGCTAAACTAAAGCCTAAGGCCAAAAGCAAATTTCAGTGGAAAACAGTCCTCTGCTGGTTTGTTGAGGCTTTAAGGCATGCTTTGAGATGTTCTTTTAGCTGATATCACGGGAGATACGAGATTACTCATGAAAACAACGGGAAATGAGAGACAAGGCAGTTGTGTGCTTTTATTCTCCTGGCTGACCTATCTAACTTTGGGAACTATCCTGGAGTACCCAAGAAATGCAGAGTTAAACAAAATTAACTAACTAGTGCTTTCCTTTCAACTAAAGGAAAAATCCTTCTTGCCTTTTCTCAGCACTATCTAAGCCTTGAGGAGGAAGTCCCTGCCATTAAATAAAGTTATTTCCTTCTCATATTCAGTCTTTGTTTTTTACCTCATCAGGGAAATTTTCAAGGAACAACCACTCCAGAGAATGAAATATCACACATCCTGAAAACATAAATAACTTTTGTATTTGTAAGTCCTGATAAGATGGAGAGTAAATGAAATTTTAACAAGATAACTAGTGTTTTTTGCTTTCCATTAATCCTTGAAGCACCTCCCTCTGAGAGAGCTTTGGAATCAAAAATGCATTACTGCACATCTCATTAACACCACGTGCTTTCCCTCAGTAAAAAGGGCTTCTGTCCTACAGGCCTCTTGGCACAGAAATCCAAGCTAGGCATCTGTAGGAAAAGCAGCCCACGGTTTTCCTTCTGTCTGCCCTCAAGAGCAACTCTGAAAGTTCTGGAAAGAGAGAGATTTCAGAATCAGGTGGGACACAACAGGAGATAGTTAGTTTAATGGGCTCACATATAACCAAGTACTGTTCACCTAAGAAGATAAATATAAAGAATTAGAACTAGTTTAACAGAGTGAAAGAACCACTTGCTAAAAAAGACAGTTCAGAAATTCATAGATTTTGAAGGTCAGACTGGAGAACATGATTATTTTCATTGGCTTTCATGGAGCCAATTTTCATTTTGAAGAAAATTATGTTTTCCAGTATTAAGCCTATCTTGAAGACATAAAAAATGTATCTCACCAGTCCTTATAATTGATGCCTTCATTACGTCCTGTAACCAAGTGTTACATTTCTGGTTTTATTACAGTTTATCTTGCGAAACTAGTTATTCCCTACCTAATAATTAGCTAGTCCCTATAATTTGCCAGTGCCCATGCAGACCCTGGAGAAATGCAGGGGAAATGCAATAGGTTTCATCAACGCTGAAATTGACAGAGGCATTCAAACTACTGCACACTTACAGCCCACTTCATAATTTCCTGCACAAGGTTGGTGCGGGTCCTGCAGACATGCTGTATTTCAATAATTCAGGGAGTGGGGCACAATTAACCCGTGGTGGTTCAGAAACTGGTTACCAGAGGCATCAGCAGCTTGTCTCTGGAAGCAATAGCTGTGTACACAAAGTGCTGTGGGCGTGAGGTATGTGTGTGGCAGGTTGTTTCCCACCCTGGATGCTCAGCAGGGCTCTGCCAGAGAAGTTCTGAAATCAGTTTGTCCCTGAACTGTCATGTGTATTTAAAAATTAAAAATAGGATCCAGAGCCCAACAACTTTTAAATTTTTTTTTAACCTGAGCTACCGAGACTTTTCCATGAATATTGAATGTTAAACTAAAGGGAGCATCATACACTGCATATCAAATGCTTGCTCCAGCATTTGGTCAAGGTCTCAGCAGAAAACTTCCTGACTATTTCCTGACAGATTCAAATAGCCATATATAACGGTGAACATTTACAGAGCACATTTTAGGCACGGTATCCCCTAGGCAGAGCAGAAACACAACGTACCAGTTGGGCAGTGGTCTAATTCCTGCCAAACACAGTTGCTGAGACTCAGAACAAACTGCTTTCTGAACTCAGCAGAGTTCAAGCTCAAGCACTCTGAATGACAGGAAAGCATGACTCAGATGAAGTGCTCTTGTCAAATGTTGCTATGCCCAGCATTCCATACACAATCTGTACAACAAGAGAAACAAATATTCAAGGAAGCACTGGTGATTTGGCTAGAAGTTCTAGTGAGTGGAATACTTACATATTTTTAAGTATCGTCCAAATGCTTCATATTTTTCAATGGAGAAAAACATAAAAATTATATGTACAAATGTCTATATAGGCTGGCAATTTAGTAGTATAGCACTGCCAATTTATGTGAGAAGAGTTATTACACTATGCCAGGGTTAAGGACTTATGCACAGATAGCACAATAGGTTTCTTGCAATATGTACTTACATAGAAGTACTTATGTACTTCTCATCTTTCCATATCTCCTCAGCACAAACTCTGACGCCTGGAATTTGGTTATAAATCCAACCTAAAGTGCTTCACCTCTCACATGATGCCTGCACTAACAGGAACAAGGTGGTACTAATCATGCTTCTGCTTTTATGAAAGACATCAGCACAGATAATTTTTGTCATCCAAAACATCTTGACTTCTATGACAAAGGGTTGAAAAATCTAGATTAGATTTTTGTGCTTTTAAGAGAAGTTTCAAGAGAATAATAACAAATTCAGCTCCACTGAGCTCAAAAGGTTATGAAGCAACTTTATCTATCTCATACCCCTCAAAAAAACCCAAAACCAATCAACACATTTTTTTAGAGTAAGATAGAATTCACATAAGTAAACATAACCTGTAGATTTTTATATGACTGAAAAAAGTATTCAAATATATATCTGCAGTGACAACTAAACAATCTTGTATATAACTTACTTTGAGTATTTAACCACTGCCAATGAAAGATTTGCTTATGCATTAAATAGAATAGAAAAAAAAATTGCCAAAGCAACCAGGTCACCACAGGAAAACTGTGTTATGATGGTAATTCTATGCTTGCTGTCTAAAGTTGTGCAAATCTCCTTCAATGTTACTCTGATGACTTGTGTATATAAATACTTTTTCTTTTGGTTTTCTGGAATATGTTTTCAAAACAACAGTCATCTGGAAGATGTATAAGACAGCTATGTTTTTGGAAAGTCACATCTGTGAATTTGAAAACAAATATGCCAATCAACAGAGAAGAGAAATTTTTAGAACAGAATCTTATTAATTGTTTTTCACGGTGTATTTCCTTTTTTTATTGCTTAGGATGTTAATTGGATAACTTTGTATAGCTGCATAAAATTCAGCCATTGTTAACCCTGGGTTTTTTTTTAGTTTTCTCAAAATCTAACCTTGCTATGCATGCCTTATACCTGAAAATAAATAAAAAGCCCAGACCTAAACAGTTGAAAACCCAAAGTCTGGTGTATGTCCCACAGATAATTTGTAAAGATCAAGAACTATAAAAGTCTGTTCCCTTACTCAGGAAAGGGCCTCTCTGAGAGTGGGCAAAGTCTGATGCAACTTAGACAGGGGAAGTGTGCGCATGCCAAGGACCCTTAAGTCACTGTGTACTTCAAAGCTGTAACTTGAGCTTCCCCAGTGACTTTGCAATAAATCAAATAAACCAGGCTGAGGCAGCAGGGGAGGCAGGACAAGCAAGTGAAAGAGATGGGGAAGAAGAAAATGCTGTGATAATGAAATGTTCAGGAAACAAAGTTGTTCTGCTGCCAGTCCACAAATGTGAAATCACAGCTGTTGGGCCCAAAAGTGCTTGCTTTCTTCACTCAAGCAATTGAAATGTGGCATCCTCAAATAGAGGTAACATTCATGGAGCTTAGGAGTAACGCAAGACGTGCTACACTTACTGCCTTACACATAATTTCTTCCCACACACACAGTTCTGAGAGTCTTGGTTTTTTATTTTTTAAGTGATGCATGCAGATGTCACACCGACACTAGCAACTTACCTTTTTACTGGCAACATTCACCTCAACCTGGATCTCCAGGAGTCCACAACAGAGATGCAGGAGGACACAGGAGAGGCTGATAGACTTACAGGAGTTTCGAAGACCATGGACCTCTCTAATTTAAAACTAGATCTTGGAGTCCTACGCACCTAGAAGTGGAGCACTGGACTTGGATTTACAGACGATTGCTTCAAAATGCAATAGTTCATGCAATGTCTGGTATGATTTGCAAAACATGTTTTGCTCAAGGGACAAGCTAGGTGTTCTGGATCAGTCATGTCAAGCAGGCTTATTCATCATGCATTCATATTTCCCCTTAGAGACTCTCAGCCTCTGCCTCCACATTGCTGTGGTACCCTGAACATAAGGCTGTAATTGACAAATCTGAGTCATGTAAATTCACTTTGTTTTCTGAAAGCTGGACCTTGCAGACTATGCAAGAGACTAAATTGTTCAAGGGGAGTTAATTTTGGAGAGACTAGGCCTACAGGCTTGACTATTCTTTCCAACTGGAAGACTAGATGGTTAGTAATTTTAAGTTAAGTAAAAATTAATAAGGATGCAGTCAGAAGGAGAGTCTGGGTATCATAAATACTTCTCTACTGAGTGTTAGGGAAAAGAAAAAAATAATGAATGGGTAGGCAATAAATTATTAAGCTATCATTCTGGAAATCTAGACAGGGGAATTACGAAGGAAAGAAATAAAATTCTTAAGGATTTATTTTATTGACTAGTTTCCAACTTAGAAGAAGTTTAGAAGTTAACCCTTAGTCAGTTAGAACTAACCTTTTGAGGCAACTGTTATAACTGGTTCTGTTCCTTATAAGGGATTGCTGATGTTTGTTAGTAATCATCCTCATCTTCAATGATGTTATAAACCCTTGGAGGCCTGTACACCACAGTGATGACTGAATGATACCAATAGCACTTGATGAATATCCAGAACCTCAGCATTACCTGCAGCTGCGTAAGATGATTACTGCTACCTTAGACATAAGCAGTCCAAGCATAGAGATGCAGCATCCAGGCCACTACCAGACACCATCCCATGTGAAGGATGGCAAGTGACACCATCAGAGAAAGTGAGCCCTGCCAGCCCGTGTGCTCTCCTAATTCCAAACTCTGGCCATAACACTTGCCCAAGAAAAATGGGCTGGTCTGGCTGCAGTCTGTGAGCTGCTGACCTAAGGCAACTGAGAAGTCTTGAACTTACACCGGATGTGTTGTTATTTAGAGATCAAAGGGCTTTTGTACAGTGGGAGAAGACCTTTTTCACTTCCTGATAGCAAATGGCAGTGGAAATCCCCTCTCTGGACATGACCTGGAAAATCTGGAAAGTATCCAGAGCGTTATAACAAATGGCCATCGGGCCTCCCCATCTTACTTGACCACAGCTGGTTGAGATGCTGCTCAGAGAGAAGGAGTCCTGAACACTCAATTTTCATAATAGTAGTCCTTCTGCACTGCCACTGATTTACACTCACTGTCAGAAGAATATACCATGTTCATCAGTGCTTGCATATACTTCTTCGTGAACTAACACTGGTCTTGTTGGAGCTGTATCATCACTCCTTGCTTCTAAACTCAGCAACCAGAGTATTTTTGTGGGAACACCACAGCCAACTGATGGCACAATTATAATGAATCTGGCCAATCAGCTGAGATTCTCACAGCTTTAGCAAGAGTCTGCTGAGAGTGGCATGGCATGGCTTGAGATGAGCCCTGACCAACCGAGGCAAACTATGACCGGTTCTTTAAGAGCCAATCATTGCCTTTTCAGTACAGCTCACAGTCCTCGCTTCTCCTTTGCCACTGCACTGTGCCACCAGAAGGAAATTCAAGTCACACCTTGAGCCTCTAGAGAACAAAATCTGGTGAAGTAGTGAAAATTCATTCTTATGGGCTTTTATTAATAAGACACCAGGTTTTGTATTGAATTTATTAAGATATACATTCTTTTTGCTGAGTGGACAATAAATGCAGGAACTCTCAGCAGAGGAAGGGAGGTGACAGTACAAGGCATTCACTTTTCAAACTTCTGCATCAGTATTCTTCTTGTCTTATTTTTAGTTCCTTTAGTTCTCATATTTGCCTGCTCTCTTCTGCCTCCACCCCCTCTTCTTCTTTCCTTACATGGGTGGCATACTGCATTCTTCTTAAATGTTCAAATATTTAGAAATGCCAAGATGATTTAGAAACCCTTGGGAAGGATTTTCTGAGAGTGCATGGGACAGTAGCTGCTAAGTAGCCACTCTTGTTTGCAAAATTGGTCTCGGAGTTTTAAGTCAGCAGTATCCATTTAGAGATGATTCTGTGAAACCAAATGCAAGAAAATAAGCTAAATTTTCTGAATGAATTTGTGAAGAAAAAAATAACAAGCAACATATGTAATAACATGGCTAGGAACTCATGTGGAAATCAGCATAGGGGGAAGAATATTTGGTCCAATTCTACCACTCATTTCAGGTGTCGCAGTCTGTGGGTGTCCCATTAGACCTGGGATCACCTCGGCTGGACATGCAGATGGTTTGAAATGCAGGGTTTTTCTACGAGGTCGCCAAAGAGA
>JANRMJ010000079.1:53114968-53126819 GCA_025584955.1 Alethe diademata
CTTTCTTTCAGCTAACACACTTTCTTTACTTTCATAAAGCAAATTAACAAATAAAATGCTACTTAAAACAGAATCATCTGGTCTTTGCACAAACCAGAATGAATGTTTCTTCCAGAGAAAAGAACAGTTTGGGTCATCAGTAACAGCAATAGTTAAAGGGTCAACATTTGTTTACTTTTCACCAGATCAGAATCATTATCTGATTTGTTCCCACTGCCATGTCTGCCAGCATGGAAACAGAACACTGAATTTCAGTAAGAACTGGAATAGCCTCTGTTTGCCACTCATGTTGCTGGTATATCTTCTTGCCTAATGGTCATAGGTTTGCTATTTCAGATGTCGGGTTATTCTTTGGTCATAATGCAAAGACTAATTGCATAATCTCCAAAGGACTTTTAGCATGGTTATGATATGCAAATATTCTTTTGGGCTGCTATGCTTCCACTTATGCAGGAGGGAAAAAAAAAAAAAGTTTTAATTTTCATTTCCTGTCTCACTGACCCAGTTTTGAAACCATGATTTTGCATTTGGGCAACAATCTCTGCAGTTAGATTGAAGAGTTCCACTAGTTTCTGTGAGCAGGAGATTAGGCTTTTAAAGCTGGTCTCTGGGTCTCTGCTGAGCCAGTGTTACTCTCTGGTTCTTAATATCACCCATAAGTTCAATTTTAAAGGTTTTCTGGATACATTCCAGCACTAGCCCATGATGGGGGAATTAGGGATCACTATGCTGTAACAATTTGATCCTGCTGCCTCTTGCCTGGCAGACCTGTCAGAGAAGCTGAAAATGAACCCAGATAGTTCCTTCCTTGTCCCACACAGCATGAGGCAGCAGCTGCTGGGTGAGTTATCTGTCATGCCTCTGACATAACATCCCAGCCCATGCCATGGAAGTGACATGCCAGAGCAGGAAGCAGGTGGCACATTTCTGCAGGAAACACTGGTGCCTTGGCAAGTGCATTGCAGACAGCAAGTCTGATCATCCCAAGCATGTGGCCACAATTCCAGGCCCCCTGACCATCACTTAATGAGGCTGTACTATTCCTGCAGGTGCTCCTGGGCAACAGCTTGGAAAGCAAGTGTTCTGCCATTTGGGGCCCTGGGCAGAGAGCCACTGCTGAAGATACGTTTGGCATGTAGGCCTGCTCTTGGGGAAGAGATTAAAGAATTCTACTATGAGAAGTGAGGAAGATGAGACACCCACATGGGGTTTCCTCCTGGAGATATCTCCGGGACACACTCAAGAGCCATCTGGATATAATTTTGTGCAATGTGCTCTAGGGAGACCTTGCTTGATGAGGCAGGCTGGATGAGATTACCCACTGTGGTCCCTTTCCAACATGACCCATTCTGTGTGTGAGTCTGTGATTCTGTGATAGGCCAGTTGCAGCAGATTGCAGACAAGTCTTGAGAATCAAAACTGATTTCCAGGACTGCTACAAAATTTGATAGCAAATTTGATAGCAAAACTGATACAAAAATCTGATTTCCAAAAGACTGCTACAACACCAGAAACTGAATTAGCATGAATGTGAGTCCGACAGGACATTCTACTTGAGAGATGGCTAAAGGAGAGTAAAATGATTCAGTTCACACACTCAAGAGCCTATGTTTAGCCATCCCTGCAGGAATCCACATGAACATGGTTTCTGTCCTTTCAGCTGTGTGCAAGAGGCCACCAGTGGGGACTAGAGGGGAAATGTTTGTGACATAACCATGATAGTGGACACAATTGAGAAATTATTTTTAGGGGGAAGTGTGGAAATAATAGAATATAGTAAATAATAACTAGTTTAACCAAAAACTAAAAAGAAAATGCTATTATTTCTTCATTAACACCTTCATAGTAACAGTAAAGGAGTAAGTATCCTTAGATGTGCCTGAGTTACAACTATGCATTTGTCTCTCCGCCATTCTTTACTGTACACTGATTTCCTTTTACATACAGGAACTTTCTTCCATAATGGCACTACCTAGTCGACAATGGGAACTGACTTAAGTTTTATCCAGAAATAGGATTATAACTGCATTCTAAATAGCAATCACAGTGGAATGAGCTAAAATTTCTACATAGGAATGAGATTGCAAATATTTGTGAAATAGAGGAATTAAGCAGAAGAGAAGAATAAATTAATGACTTGCACTTGGAATCAGAGAAGCTGTGGTTCTAAACCAAAATGCGCTTGAAAATTTAAGCTCCATACTGTTTAATTGTACTGCATGATGTCCCAAAAGGAAACCAATCTTTATTGTCAACACCATGTTTTATGGTGTTCTAAATATATTTACAGCATACATACTAAACTGCCCTGCAGAAAAGATTGGCGACCTGGGGTTTTGGAAAGAACAAGAAATTGGAAGTTACATGTCAATTATTTTGAGCTTTTGAATATTAATAAATAAGCTTCTCACATTCTTGGAGTCACTGAGTACATTAGTTACAGCTTGCTGTGTATAAGCAAAACCCCCTGCCATTTACCCCTTAAATCTGCTGTCACTTAATTAAATTAATTCCTAAGTGCAAATGCAGGTATACAGTTTCTGTAGGACTTCCTTGATTACTGGGCTTCTCTGTTTTTATATAAACTTCAGTGTGCTCAACCTCAACAACATAGGCAAGAAACAGCATCAGAAGAATAACATGTAGACCAGCTGTGAGACACAGAGCAATCTCATTGAATTCAATCCCCTGGTTAATAAAGTAGTAGATCTCTTTCCTGGAAAGATTGATCGCATTTAGGAAAAAAAAAAATAGAATATAGATATTTCAACCTTTAAATATCTTTTTCAAGCCAAAGAGATGCTACCAACTTCACGTCACAGGAACTTCATTTGTGGTACCATCTTAGTCACTATGTCATGTGTTTTAAAAAACTGGAAGACTTGGTAACATTATGTAGTACAAGCATTGAATCAGTACAAGCTGTGGTAGATGAAGAAAAAAAACAACAGTAAGCAACAGCAAGCAATATAAGTCTGGCTCTCAAATAACTCATAGCAGCCTGGGTGCAGCAAATTGGGTACCTTGCTTTGGAAACTGACTGCTGAGGTGGCAGGAGACCAGCATGGCCATCCTACTCTACCAGGCTGCAGGAATCCCCACTGCTGGGAGCAACACCCTTGGGAGTCTAGAGCAAGGGAAAGCAGTGCCTGATGCATCAGCAGTCCTTTGGGATGTTAGTTAATAAGAAGACACCATAGAACCAGTGGGATTAAAAAGGGGACCTCCTGATGACTCCAGATGTTCTGGATCTGTCCAGGTTCCCATATCAGGATATCAAGGTTTCTGATACACTCCTTCATCTTACAAGAAGCAGTATAAAGCCTACCTCTCCTCAAATAAAAGAGCAGCCAAAAGAACAAGAAAATTAAATCTTATAAGGGAGTATGGAGGAAAGAGGAAGGAAGGGTATAGCCTTGTCTGTGAAGGACTTAAAAGCAAACAGCTGCAATGTTAGGCAGGGAACACAGCTGGGCAAACTGCAAGGCTTTTCAGAGGAAATCCAGGAGCCAGTACAATAGTTTATGGACTGGGGAAAAGAAAACACTCTTGGAGAAACTCACTAGCAATAGTAACTGAAAAAGAGCTTTCCTTTGGTCCACATTCAATGTAGGTTGAGCAGTCCTGGGCATGCATACACACACACACACACACACACACACACATACACATACACTCTCCACAGAAGACTGAACTTCCTCTGCTGTCTGTGCTGTCACCCTGACCTAGGACTGTGGGAAAGGAGCTCATTCAAGGG
Organism: Alethe diademata; assembly: GCA_025584955.1. NCBI lineage: Eukaryota > Metazoa > Chordata > Aves > Passeriformes > Muscicapidae > Alethe > Alethe diademata. The sequence continues at coordinate 53,118,726 of JANRMJ010000079.1, forward strand.
GATGCTTTGCCCTCTCTGGTATTGTGGGCAACTGAAGTGACAGATCATTGGGTTTCACCATAGGGACTTTCCCATCCAACCACAGCATGATCTTTCAGTTGCTACAGACCTAAGCAAGGCTTCACAAATTAATGGTGTGATTGTACAAGCTTCTGCAGACCATTACCTGCATAACGGGTTTCTGCTGTATTTTTTTTTTAACAATTTTTCCTCCAAATTCTGTGTTTTTAGATATCTATCTCAAAGTAAACCTCCCAACCGTGCATTGGTTTGAAATTCCAATCCCTCAGTATATTTAGGCTTATTCACAAATGTAAACATACACTTGACTCAACTGGAATCTTTACTGAAACAGAAATGCAATTAAATTTGCAAAACTCACTAAAAAGAAACACTGTACATTTCAATGATGTTCCTGTCTTAACGACAGTTGTCAGATTATAAAATACCTATGTCTTACAGCAAACCAAAGAAAAAATAGAGGCAATTATCACTTTATTCTGCTTGGCAAAACTGTAAAACTGAATAGTTCTGTTGGGTAAGAGAATGATGGGAGAGCACGGTTAACAAAATGAGGCTTGTTACAGCTTGAAACATCTTCTATCAGATGTTTTAGAAGCATTTGCACACTGGCATATTTGAGTCAGCTTAGTCACATATGGTGTTCCAATTTATTTCCATAAGAATAAAATAACCCCAGGTACATTGCAGGAAAAAAAGCTTACACTCTGTAGATAATGGACAGATCATAACTAGAGCTTCATCAATGAGTGTTTTATCTCTTCCTTTTCTGTAGCTAACAGGAGTCACACCTTCTGCAGACAGAGATTAGTATTTACCTGGATAAATAATATAATGAAGTATTTTTTTCCACATTTCACCAGTTTTCAGAATTATAAATTCCACTATAGTAAATACCATTCAAACATGAGACCAGATGTCTTCATGTTTACAATACATTCTTTAGGCACAGCTTGCTAATAAGTCAGTCGTGGAAAATCTGATAAGGAATGCTTTCGTGTAAGTGTACCCTGGAGTCTTTGTCAGCTCAGGCCATTTGAAACCTCCTAGTTTTAAATTAGGTACCCAAAGGTCCATTCTGCTCACTATATCCTAATAGACTGTCTAACTCACATGCTAATATAGCTTCTATCTCTTGCTCCTTTTATAAGATTACAGAACCAATCAAGAAAAGATTTCTGAGATCATTGAGTTCAGCTCTTAATCTAACACTGCCATCTACTCCAGTAAATCCCTAAGTGCCACATCTACGTGACTATTATATACTTCCAGGGATGGTGACTCAACCAATTCCCTGTTCCAAGCCTGTTCCAATATTTGATTACTCTTTCAGTGGAGAAACTTTCCCTAATATTCAATCTAAACCTCCCCTGATAAAGCCTGAGGCCATTTTCTGTTGCCAAGTCACTAGTTACCTGGGAAAAGAGGCTGACCCCCACCTGTAGATTGACTACAATCTCCTTGCAGAGCTCTAAGGTTTCCCTTGAGCCTCCTTTTCTCCGGCCCTCCATGAACAGCTCCCTCAGCTGATCCTCATCAGACTGTGCTCCAGACCTTTCACTAGCTCCACTGTCCTTATCTGGACTCACTTAATGACTTTCTTGTAGTGAGGGGCCCAGAACAGGACACAGAACTCAAGGTGTTGTCTCACCAGTGCAGAGTACAGGTATATATAGTATATATATATAGTATATAGGACAATCACTGCCCTGGTCCTGCTGGCCACACTCTTTCTGGTACAGGCCAGGATGCCACTGTCCTTCTTGGCCACCTGGGCACACTGCTGGCTCATGTTCAGCCATTGTTGACTAACACTGCCAGGTCCTTTACCTCTGGGCTGATTTCCAGCCCCTCCTTGCCCAGCCTGCAGCTCTGCATGGGGTTGCTGTGACCCAAGTGCAGGATCTGGCATATGGCCTTCTTTAACCTCACACAACTGGCCTTGGCACATGGATCCAGGTGGTGCAGATCCCTTCCTGCCCTCCAGCAGATCAACTTGGTGCCATTTGCAAACTGACTAACAGTGCACTCAGTCCCCTCGTCCTGATCATTGATAAAGATACTGAACAGGACTGGACCCAGTACTAATCCCTGGGGAACACCACTGACTGGACACTAATTGGACTTAACTCCATTCCCCACCGTTCTCTGGCCTGGCCATCCAACCAGTTCTTAACCCAGCAAAAGTGCATCTGTCCAAGACATGAGAGCCAGTTTCTTCCATGAGAATGCTGTGGGAAACGGTGTCAGTGGCTTTACTAAGTCAAGATAGACAATGCCCACAGCCCTTCCCTCATCTAGCAAGTGGGTCACCCTTTCACAGGAGGTGATCAGGTTGGTCAAACAGGACCTGCCTTTCCTAAACCCTTGCTGATCCCTGGGTTGTCCTGTACATGCCATATGATGACACTCAAGATGATCTGCATCAGAACCTTCCCCAGCACTGAGGTCAGGCTGACAGGCATGTAGTTAGTTTCCTAGATCCTCCTTCCAACCCTTCTTGCAGATGGCTGTCTTGTTGGGTAGCCTCCAGTAAATTGGGGCTTGTCTCATTAGGCAGGACTGCTGGTAAGTGTCATTGAAGAGGCTTGGTGTGCACTTCCATGAGCTCCTTTAGTAGCTTTGCATGGATCCCATCTGGCCCCAGACACTTGTATGTCTAAGTGGTGTAGCAGGTCACATTTGCCCCAGGTTGTGGGGCCTTCATTCTGCTCCCTGTTCTTTCCTTTCCACTCAGAGGTCTTGTTACCTGGAGAACAACTGGTCTCACTATTAGAAACTGAAACAAGAAAGACAGTATCTCAGCCTTTCCATATAATTTCTCACTGTGTTTCCCTCTGCATTCAATGAAGGATGGAGGTTCTCCTTAGCTCTCCTTTTGTTGCTAATGTGTTTATATATACATTTTTATTGTCTTCTATGGCAATAGCAAGATCAAGTTCTAGTTGTGTTTTGGCCTATCTAGTTTCCTCTGTCCATAACTTGATGACACTAGAGATACCTTCATTGTCTTTCAAAGGTTATAAACCCTCCTTTTCATCCTGAGTTCCAGCCAAAGCTCTTTCTTTAGCCAGGTCACTCATCTTCTCTGCCTTGTCTTTTGGCACATGGGGATGTCCTGCTGGCTGTGCCTTTAGGATTTCCTTCTTGAAGAATGTCAGGATAGCCTCCCAAGGTACTCTGTTGAACAATCTCCTAAACAGACCAAAGTTTGCCCTCTGGATGTCCTAGGTGACAGTTCTGCTGACCCTTCCTACTTTTCCAAGAATTGGAAACTCCATTATTTTGTGATTGCTGAGCCCCAGACAGCCTCCAACCATCCTAGCATCCACCAATCCTCAGTCCTCAGATCACAAACAAAAGATCCAGTGGGGGCCCCCACCTAATGGGCTCACTCAGCTTCCTGACACAGTTGATATCTCCTACACACTCCAGAAACCTCCTAGACTGTTTCTTCTTTGCTGCATTGTATTTCTGGCAGATATCTGTTAAACTGAAGTCCCCATCAGAAGAAGGGCTAATGATTATGAGACTTCTCCTAGCTGTTTGCAGAATATTTCATCTGTCTCTTCTTCTTGGTTGGGTGATCTATAACTAACTCCCACCAGGGTTTCTGACTTGTTGGCCTATTACCCTGAATCCTGCCTGTAAACACTTAACCATCACCATTATTAAAGTCTAGACAACCAAAACAGTCCCAAACATACTGGGTACCCCACCACCTCTTTTCCTGCTTATCCACTGAAGGATATCCCCTGAAGGAAGGGCTTATAGCCATCCATTGCAGCACTTGAGTTGTGCCAGCCATCCCACTGTGCTTCCATGGTGATAGCTATGTCACAATTTTCCAGCTGCACAGTGCCTTCCAGCCCCTCCTGTTTGTGGCCTATGCTGCATGCATTGATTTAGATGCATGTCACCTGGACAATTAATCCTGCCACCTTTTTTTGGAGTGAGGTTTTCCTATGTGACAGTTTTCAAACACTTTGATGGTTTCTAGGACATCAGTAACCCTTGTGTGTTTGCTGCAACGTGGATCTCAATCCCCTGCCTCCACTGAGACTGAAGGACCTCACTAGCACACTGTCCCTTAAGTACTGACAGGCTGTCCCCAAGGTTATTTCTAGCATACCTGATTTTTATCCCTTCCAAGCTCTCACAATGAGGCCTGCTCACACGTATGCAAAAATCCTTTCCCCCTCTTTGAGACAGCTTTAACCCATCTGTTGCCAGCAGGCCATGGTGTCATGTGAACCAGCTATGGATCAAGAAACCCAAAATTCTGTTGGTGACACTGGTTATGGAGCCAGATGTTATATTCTGCTTGATCTTCCTGTGATCTTTCTTCTCTCATCCTTCTTTGCAACTGGGAGAATAGAGGAGAAACTACTTGTGTTCTGATCCTGTAGCCAGTTGCCCCAAGGACATTATTGTGCATACATTATTGTGCATACATTATTTTACATATAGAAATTCTCTTTCTTTATAAAAAGTATTCTTGGTTACGTAATTTTAAAATGATCAGATGACTAAATATAAAAAGTTACTTCTGTGAGATACTGGAACTTTTTTGTTAGCTGTCTCTGACTTCTTATGTGAACTGTCTTTATACTTTAACTTTAAGGGTGGTAGGATTTTATGTCTCGTAATATTAGTCCTGGTGAAGCACTGATGCTGTTAACACTTTAATGAGTTTAGGGGCTGTCTGTAATACTTTTTGAAATCCTCCAGTCTTTTTCAGTTGTATTTAATGCACTGACCAGTGTGGTGTACCAGTAGCAAATTTCATTTATTTTTCTTCTGTGGATAAAGGTATCAAATTTTGGGAGTGTTTTAAGTATATATACAGAGTTAAATATAAAATTTTATAGATAGAGAGATATCATTATATATGTAATTTGTAAAGTAAAGAAGATATGAGGAGCTCATCCTTTTAACTTTTCTGTTATCAAAAGGAGAATAATCTCACATTTTCTTATTCCTGTTCAGGATAAGACCTTATGCCCTATATTCTATAGCAAAGCAACATTCCACAAAGTCCTGTGTGAGGTGTTTCAGATCACTAAAAATATAGAAGTAGAAGCAGGAAAACAAGTCCCTTTAAGAAGTAATCATCTGCTACCTTATCTGGATGGCCTGTGAAGCCACAGCCTTTTAGGAATGGTATCAGTGCTTTCTGCATCTTGTTCTGCCATCTTGCCAATATTTAAGTATCTTTTACAAATTTCTCATTAAGATTTACTTACCTCTCTCTAACAGGGTAGTTCTTTAATTAAAGTAGCTGGTGAGGGAAAGTTGACATGGGTGAATAAGGACTGTTGAGGTTTTTTTCAGCCGCCTTTAAAAGGTGTATGTCTGAGAGACCCAGCAGCTTGTCTACTGTAGCAAGGTTTTTGGTTTTGCTAGAAGAGAGGTGGAGAGGGACTTTTTACAAGGTCATGTAGTGATAAGAGAAGGTGGAGCGGCTTCAAACTGGTGGAGTAGGTTAGATAAGATATTGGGAAGGAATTCTTTACTGTGGGGGAGGTGAGGCACTGCGACAGGTTGCCCGGAGAAGCTGTGGATGCCCCATCCTTGGCAGCGTTCAAGGCCAGGTTGAGCGGGGTGTGGGCCACCTAATCTAGTGGAAGGTCCCCCTGCCTGTGACATAGCATTCGAATTAGATGGCCTTTAAGGTCCCTTAAAACCCAGCTCATTCTATGATAGTATCTTCTGCCCTTGATGAGCTGGGGAGAGGAAGTCTTGTCTTGGCTTTTTTTTTTGTTGCATAATTTGGTACAAATTAGCAAGAATTCATTCTGAACAGTGATAACTTGTTGGGATTTTGTCTTTGGAGATTTTTTTTTTTCCTCTGCTGAGAGGAAATCTGGGGTACGAGTGCTTCTGTGGGTTAATTACTATTGTGATAAGCAACAAAGTTAGAGAAGATTTTGCAGGTGCTTTTCACTTGATGCTGGATAGTGAAACTACAGCTTTTGACACCATTACCATATGTCTGCTTTTTCTTTTGTCTTTCCCCATCTATGTATGCCAGTATCAGACTAAAAAAAATTATAAAAAATTATATTAAAAAATGTCAGTTTCGTTATGCTGATTAATTTAATAAATGTGGGTGCAAAAGTCTTAAATATAACCTGGATATGTTCACACACGTTATCTGAAAGTGCTTACTTACGAGCACTGCTGTGCCAGCATCAGTTCCAGGGCTCAAAGGTTGTTGTTGGTTTTCACTGCTTTGGATTAATATCAACGCAAAATAATATATATTATCCTGTACACAATGCGAATCTTTGAGAAAGGATTGCTTAGCTTTATCATTTTGAACTGCGTGTGTTGCACATGGAGAGTTATGTAGAAATGAAGACCTTTGTGATCACAATGTATGTCTGAGAACTGAACCAGAATAAGCACGTATTAGTGCTCAAAAAAGACTAGCTTCATCTTAACCTCTCTTTGGGGACTTTGGTACGTATACTGTAGCAGATTCACTTAAAATGTACTTGCATCAACAGTGTTAATGTTGCTTAAATTCAATCTATTATCTTGACTTCCACGTGAAATGTTAGCCTGAATTGCAACACTGTAACTTTTTTAATGGTTGGCCTGTTTCTATGGTAGGTTTTCAATTGTTACTTTAATTCTTTTTCAGAATGTGCCACTTCACAAATGGTCCTCGGTGTGAAATGATCTGGTTTACTGTTAATTTGCTCTTTGGTATGCGGACTCTAGCAGAGCCCCGTAGTTACTTTAGTGTCACAATACCTCAGTGCTTTCAGAAGGGCAGGCTGCCACTTTAGTGCAGTGTTATGAATAGCGCGTGAACTGGAGTCTTACTTAAGATAGAATGTTAGGGACAGTCTTGCCACTTGCTGTCAAAATTGTACGGTGCTTCAGAGCTGCATGTCTTATTTGTGTGTTTTGCAAGGCTTCTCTCTCTTGCACAGTCTGTAGGCTTCTCTTACCATAATGCAGTCACCTTCATAATACTGTGTCAGCATGGTTTGTACTGTGTTGCCTTGCAAGAGTCTGCAGGTTTTTCACTTTATGCTTATTTACCACAGTCCTGCCTCAGAGCTATATTTACAACTTACTGCTCTGACATTTCCTTCTAGTATTTCCTGTTTGTCATGGCTTTTGCTGCCATACAAAACTCTAGACATTGTTACACTTTTTTTTTTTTTTCCCCTCCTTTGCATTATCTCCTTTTTGACCCTCCTGGTCAAAGTTGCCTTCTTGAGACTCTCCCTCTTCATTGGCACTAAAGACCTTATTTCCTGTTATGTTTCTGAACATTGGTAGGAGAACTTCTGCCTGGGGTAAGCTATCTGAATTACTGCTTTTTTTGACTTTGGTCTGACCATCCCTTGGCAGTTAAATGCTCAGGAAGTCTATTTCAATTTACCTCTGCAGAGCCCAGGCGTGGACTCAAAAACAGCACTAGGACACAATCTGTTTTGTTCTTCTGTCTTTATGGTCAACCTATTGTTCATTCTCTGTAACATTATGCTCACGATATCTAGCTGCTACCCTGCCTAAAAGGCAAACATGCTGGCTGGGGCTGATTAGATATCAAATGCTGCTGTCCCACTTCAGGGAGAAAAATATTCTAGAGATCTACTGGAATCTCTCCTCTTACTGGAGCTTCTTCATACTTCAGTAGTTTTACTTGGTGAAAGTTTAAAATGAGAATTGATATAATTAGGTACACATAGCAAGAAAATAGTCTTTCAATCTGACTACTGTTCATGGTAGAGAATTGCAATATGCAGTATGTATGTTAATTTGCAAATTTTATGTTTCTGCAGATACTCGTCCTTCAGTTACTTGTGTATATGTATTTTGTCAATGCAAATTCAATTGTATGCTGGCCCATTGTTAGGCAGTAGTTTAGCACAGGAAACTAAGCCTCTGAATAAAAGAGATTGGACCCAGAAAGGTTCGAAATATACCCAAAACCCGTGATTAAAACCAAACGAGGTTAGATGTTGGTGCCAAAAAATTGATATATGTTATTTAAAAGTAAAACAGAGAGAAAGAGAAAAGAAAGAAGAAAGAGACAGGGAAGGAAGTGTG